>VMDO01005710.1:54146-108705 GCA_007922755.1 Pedetes capensis | reverse complement strand
GACAACACATATATTTCCCCATAAAATTCAATGAGAAAGTATCATCTTAGGAAGTTCTACACTTAAACATAACATTCACCACTCCTGACTTTTTTTCTGAAACTAAAATTTTGCTATTCTGCAAATTAATGGAATAAATATACAGGAATGATTGTTCTTTGGTCCAAGTCACAAGTTGTACACAAATAACCTCAAAACTAGTTATAAACCCTTTCTACACAAACAGCAATGATCTTGTTCTGGTAACTATGCTTCTGAAAGTCAGCCAATCACTAACTCCCACATTAAAAGTCAGCCAATAACTATAACACTCACATTTCCAAAAGTCAGCCTATGTCTGAACTCCACTAAATATTATATCAGATCTTTGTTAGAGCATGCAACAAATCATGTATGTTTCAAGTATAGTTGAGACGTGGTATCTTCCTTTAATATCTCTTTATTCTCTTACTGGTGAATGAAGCCCTCCTCCTCTCTCGGACTAAACACTGTCTTTGGTAAGGGAAAAAATGTCTGAGAGTTTATCTAAAAACCTGGTTAAAAAAAAAAAAGTCCCTTTCTCCTTGCCTCCTACTTTTCATCCCTCTCCTGGGGAGACACAAGAAAACTGATTGAAAAACTGGTAACTGTGAATAATTGCAACTAAATCTTATAAACTAATAAATATTAAATATTCTTCCTTTATCTTCTCTGTCATTTTGAGTTTCTCCAATACTCCCTGAGAATGGGCTGACCTTACATGAGAATTTCTGACTGCAAAAAAGAATTTGTTAAAAATGTGATTTCTTCTATTGTATAAAATATGTAACCTTTATATAAACAAATAATTGGCTATTAACACTGAATTTCATAGGGTTATATAACATAATCTCAATACAATCATAACAAATTGTATAGTCTCTGTTGTATTTTATATGACAGAATATCCTTCTGCCTGTGTAATTCCTAATGAGAGATGTCTGGGTCCTGCTGCATGGAGAGTACCTTGATATTAACAGTGGTCTCTATGTGATACTTGGGCATTTTGTTTCCTTAGGGCTGCAAAGTTCCTAGACCTAAAGAGTTAGAACTAGAAATCTGACATTTGTCCAAGTATAATACTACAAACTATGCCCAAATTACAACCACTGAGTTAAAATTTAAGAATAAGGGAATAAGATCATCAATACTTGTTTCTTCCTACAAGGGACTAGAAATGAGATTGGCAGCATACAATAAATGGTATAAATCTTGATTGGATAATGTCTTCTTCAAGTCATGTCTCTCTACAAAATGTAACCTCAGCATACTTTTGCATTTTTGATTAGATAATGACTACTTCTACGGGATGATACTATTAGTACATATACAATAGTGACTAGGTAAAATAACCTTAACACTAATAGATAGCAGAGTACTGAAGTCACCTCATTTTGGTTCACCAGAGATAACTGTTACATTTTCAGGTATTGTGTTGGCTGGTGGTTCATATCATGTTGGTATCTTGAACTTTGCCACTGTGAGAGTATTCACAGCACAAAAACTGACAAGTTATAACATTAACAAACTTAACACCTTTCTCCTGGCATCTTTTCATGTTTAATGCTAGTTATCTTTGCTGGAAAGTACATTTGGTTCCAGTTTATTTCTAGGAGAGATAACAGAGAGATAACAGTCTTATTTTTTTCTGGAATAAACATAACAGTGGACAGATGTGCTTGCTGACTAAATTGAAGTGGAATTGTTTACAAACTCTGAAATGAGGCTTAAAAGATTTAATCTGGATCCAGGCTTCTTCTTTTTTCCCTCTTCTTTTTGTGCAACTAGAGAAACTCTTGTTCATTGGTATCAGAAATGAAGGCGTAATGACATCCTAACTAATTTTCTCTTCTGTGTATCCTAGGATCCGGTGACTGTTTTTAGAATGTAAAATTCCATATTTTTGAGCAAATAAAAGATTCCATTACCTCAATTAATTTTAAAAAAATAAGAAAATTTCAGCAGAGATGACCTCATCTTTTTGTAGGCTAACCTCCTACACTAAATCTTAGGTGCCCTCCAGTTGGGTTCAACTTATAATGACTCTATGTACAAATAGAACAAAACACTTCCTGATGCTGTGCCATGCCTAGCACTATGTCAGTGCTTCTCTGCTATTCATAGGGTTTTTGATAGCTGATTGTTTCAGGATTGCTTCAGGAGTGGCCTGCCAGACCCTTCTCCTGTTTGTGCAGTGCTAGGGATGGAACCCAGGGCCTCAGAGTGCCTAGAGCAAGCACTCTACTAACAGAACTGAGCTAAATCCCAACCCTGACGACAACAACAGCAACAACAAGGATAACAACAACAACAACATTACACTAAAGTGGCTTCCCAGGGCTATATCAGCATCATATTAAATAAGTATGTCATGATTGTCTCATCTGCATCCTGTATGATCACTGAAAAATATGGAGCCAAGTTCAGTCCAGCTAGAACAGCAGTTAATGAAAGAAAAACATTCCTTAGTACTCCATGGGAGGGGCTTTAAGAGATTGTGGTGGGACTAGCAGGTGGGGGAAGGAACTGGGAGAACTCTGGAAGATTTGCCTCAACAGAAACATGACTGGTTACTGATGAATGTTTTTATTATTTTTTCCCCTTCCTGTGCTAGGGATTGAACCCAAGAACTGAACCCAGGGATTTGAGTATGCTAGGCAAGCACTTTGCCTCAGAGCTATATCCCTGGCCCCCAATCAATGTAAAACAAAATTAAATGGCCATTTGGATGGTTGTGGTTAGATTTTAAAGACTTTATTTTTCTTTTTTATTTATTACTGTATTTTGAGAAATTATTTGGAATTGTATCTCATTTCCTATTTTAATTTTCTTGTTAATAGGGTACATTGATTCCTGACTGACTGTACATAGAATCATATGTTGTTGTTGTTGTTGTTAGTGCCGTCGAGTTGGTATCCGACTCATAGCAACCCTCATAGGGTTTTCAGTGGCAGACTGTTTCGGTATTGCCTTGGGAGTGGATTGCCAGGCCCTTCTCCCATTTTTGCAGCACTGGGAATTGAACTCCGGACCTCAGAGACTGCAGCGCAGCGCTCTACCAACTGAGCCAAATCCCAGCCCAGAATCATATGTAGAACTTAAAAATTCTGATGCTTTCCTATCATCTCAGAACAATTAAATCTGAGAGCAATTGGGATCAATTGCTCTGGAATATAAACTTTTAAGGAGGCCAAGGTGACTTTAGTTTTATTTCATCATTCAAGAAGTTAGCTAACTTTTGGAGTGATTGTTTTTCTAGCTACCCAATTTTCATATGATTCTCCTAACTTTCTTTTTTGGATATGTGAAATATTTTTGATCAGGTGAAGCTCACTGGATCAGTTGCTGGTTTGTCCAGGATGTCAGTTTTGCAAGCTATAAATCTGATAAGCAGTTGTACATATCTTGTTTTCCCTGATATAAAAACAGACCAATTGAGACATCAGCACATCTGGGGAAAAACATGCTTTTAATATTTAGGTTGTTATTATTCACTTTGAATAAAAAGCTATCAAGCTTGACATGTATTTTTAAAAAATATAAATGAATCCTTGTGGGTAATAACAAATCTGATTTTGTAAGGAAAGCAAACCAGGCAGAGAGCCTTAAGGAATTTTCCTTATTGCCATTTGATCACAGGAAAGGTCCTCTGGGGATAGTAAAACTTAACTCTTGCCTATTGACTTTATAAGAGATACAGCTCCTGTTAAACATGGTTACTTTGTTTTTGCTTTTCGTCTATGGGTTTATGGATCAGTTTGTTGTTAAAAAAAAAATCCTGAAGACATGAGGCAAAATGAATGCCATGCTCTGGTGACTGGTATATACCAAACCAGAGGCAAATTCACATGAGAAAAGTGCTCGACAAAAATATTTCATCTAAGATATTTTCCAGCTGAGTTGCTTTTGCATTCTGTTCCCACCACATTCTCTGCATTGCACGGTGGAAAAGCTGAGACATTTAACTTATGCTCTACAGAGTACTGGGAACTTGGGCACAGAAAACCAGGTCACTTTTTTTTTTATTGCTGCCTTTCTGCAACAGTTAATTCTTTTTTTAAAAGTTTATTCAAAGGAAGGACAAATTTAGGAGTAGTTTACTTTCTTTCAAGTGTTGTCAACTACCCCAGTTACAAATTCCTATGTTGTATAATTATGCTTTGTAATTGAAAAATCATATAGAGCAAATGATAATAGCTTTTTTGGCTTTAGTTTAGATTTATTCGTGTTATAAGTATAATAATAAAGTAAGCCTAAAATTTTAGGTAAAAAATGTTTATTAATAGTGTATGTTCCAAATCAACAGATATAAACATATTTTATTGGGAACATATTGCCCAAATTTTGGCTGTTATCAATACTGATTACTTATTTCATGTCAACCATATATGCTGATCTCTACAAAATATAGTTTCACCCTTAAATGCTTCCTATCAAAATTATGAATAATTCAGCAGGACAATCCATGCATGAAATGAACATGTTACTAGATTCTTCTGTGTTTATGTTCTGTCTGTTTTTCTAATATGTATCATGAACCATTTGGCAAGAACCATGCTTAAATCTATCAGCACTTATAGAATAGTGAGTGAAATACATCCGTGTCAATTTATTGAAGAGTTCCATTAGGAGAGACAAAGAACTTTACCAAAGATAATGTTTAAGACTTAAAGAAATCTGGAAAGCTTTGGAAAATGGCCAACACAGAAGAATAATTGTTCATTTATGAAATGTTTATTGGCTACTAGTTATATATGTATCTCCCTGTTGGGGAGATAATCCTTAGGAACTTAGAGTCTAGTACAAGAAGTGATAAGAATACAAATAACCATGAGGCAAGATAGATTGTGAACAATGTCAGGTTAAATGTACCCTTACTCTTGGTTCTACTTATACTTAGGTATGTGACAGTCTGGAGGTTGGGTAGGCCTTCTGCACTCAGTTTCCACATGTGTAAAATGAGAGCATGAATTGCTTTGTCTCCAACATCCTTTCTAGTACTTAAATATTATTAGAAAGTGGGCAAATTTGTGTGATATAGGTTTCAGGGCACAAAAAGCATATGATAGTTATTCTTCAATAAGAATATATCAAAAAGCTAATAAAAGTATAGTGCATCAGTAAGAGCTAGAAAAACCTGACACAGGAGTCAGAAGAGGTGAGCATCAGGAGAAAATCCCTTCCATTGCTCTCTTTCTTCCTCCTTTGATCTTACCCCACACTGTCTCCTTTCTTTCTCCTTATTCCTCAGATCTCTGCAAACGCATTTCCTAACCAACCTATTCACAACATTCTCCCCACCCACATCTTTGTATCACCACACCTTGTTTATTTTTTCTCATATCTCTTATTAATATCTGCCACTGAGATATATATTGCTTTATATAGTCAATTTTCTGCTTCTCCTGTGAGGATGTAAGCTCCATTATGAGAGAATTTTTATGTATGTGGATCATTGCCGTTTCACCAGCAGCTAGACCAATGCCTGGAACATTGAAGGCACTTCATAAATATTTGTTGACAAAGAAAGTAAACTTCTTTATCATGACTCCAGTTTTTGAACAATAGCCCTCCCTCTTTCTCTATATATCTCTTTACTCTTGGCAGTGCTGAAGTAACTAAATAGTTTACTCATTTGTTCTAGTCTTTGCAGATGAGATTTTTATATTCCTTCCTTCCAATTTTTTTTTTTCATTTGAAATCTGGGAAGGAATTTTGAGTTAAGTGGTAGACAATGTGGAGTCTCTATTTTCCTTCAATACTAAAGTAAAAACCTTATGAGATTGGACTTTTCACAGGTTTTGTTACTTCCAAGTTTTACCCAAAACAGAAGAAACAATTTTTGCATTTGTTATCCATCTTATTTTCTGTATTAACCTGAATTTACATGAAGATTAAACGTGTGTGTGTGTATATATATATATATATATATATATATGTGTGTGTGTATATATATATATATATATATATATATATATATATATACACACACACACACAAATTAGATTTTTGAACTTGTAAAATATTTTATCTGCTCTGGTCAGGACAACAGATTTTACTTCTATTTTTGATTAATTCAAAATAAAGTGCCTGTACAGTGAAAAGCTGAACTGTAGCTAAATTTGGCTCACATCATGAGTCTCTAGAATACTTAGACAGTCACATTGTCATCTGCTACAAAGTCAATGAGAGCAGTTTTATAGGATGAGTTAACTATAAGTAGAATCTCCCTGGAATGCTGTAGATGAAAATTTTGTTTGTTATTTTGGGGAAAATAGAGTTAAATTGCTCACATCATGCTTCAATACTGTGAAAATAAAGACAAAAGAAGTCCAAATTAAATAAAACCAATAGATTGCTTATATGAATCTAAGCTATAAGTTTATAGCAAAATAATTTAAATGAAATTTTAAAATGAGAATCAATCATTTCATAAAGCCTATGTTTCTAGGATGATATAAATGTCATTGACTTTTACCTTTTTAAAAATTATATCCAATTGTGTTTATAAGTTATTGCATTTTAGCAATTATCAGTAATGCCCCCCCAACTTACTACCAATTACATGGGCATAGTTACAGACATAAATTTGAGCATTTACATTTTGATTTCTATGTTAAAATAATTGTACAAGAAAATACCTTAAATGGATGAAATATCAAATTTTGTCTTTGGACACAGGCTTATCTAATCTGTGCTACAAATGTGTTGCTGTTCTTTGCTTAATAAAGAAGCCTTGGAAAAATGTACTTTGCCCAATTTAGTATTATTTACTACTTGACCCACTAGTGTTTTAATATGGCTCTTGGCAATGGAAGGCCTTGATGGTCTGTGTTCATACTACACCTGTCTGGCTATTAACATGAGAGAAAAATGAAAGGCTCCACTTTCAAATTACATGGGCTTTTTAATCTTCACAAACACAGAAAAGTCAATCAAAAGAAAATACTTGTTTTTATTGGTATGAAGCTTAGAAATGATCCTTTCTAAAGCGGAGCAAATTGTATATAAATCTAAATAGTTAAGTTTATACAACCCAAGTCATCATGTTTGTGCCAGGCAGTGATTGCATTTGTAGCTCTGTTCATTTTAAAGACAGCTCGTGGTTGAATTACCAATGGGATTGACCTAGAATTTAGAAAAGAAAAATTGTAGGTTAGTTCCTTTTGGTTGCAGCAAAAGCAGGTTCTGTCAGGTTTATTTTTTGGACATGAATATTAAGTAAGACTTTCTAAGAGTTTTATTTATATGACTGAGATCTGTCTTGACTTTGCTGGATATAGGTTGAGCCTTGGCTACCACTTGGTCTGGCTACCACTTGGCCTGGCTACAGATTCCTCTGTACCCAGAGGAATTCTGTGCTAGAATTACCCACATGCCTTCTCAAGACTTCTCAGGAGTGTAGCTGCTGCTACATGTATGTTCTTGAATTCTAAAGCATCATAATTTTTGAAAGTCAAGTACATCACAGGAATTTAATATAAATCCAAATTATGCAAATTCATGCTTGGGATCTATAAAAAATCTGTCTAGGGTACTGAGGAATTTCAACCAATTGGATTATTAATGTTTTAAAATTTTGCATTCAAGCATATTATTAAGACTCTTTCTGTCTAGATTGTGGAGACCTAAGACAATCCCAGGCAAATTTCTACCTTTCTGGGCTGGTTCAGTCTAGTTCAATTCTTTGACTGATTTGCAATGTATTTCCATCCGTCTTTCCAGAGTGGGGTTGACTAGTAATGAGGAAGGGAGTGAAGTCTGTTCTTACTCTAGCATTTTGGAAGGAAGGACCTCCCACTGTGTGCCTGTGTGAACATGTTGTCTTTCTTCTAAGGTGGGTCTTGCCCCCTGGCTTTGTGAGAGAAAGAGGGAAGGCATGAGGGGAAAGGCAGATTGCCTTTATTTGGGTTTTCAGTTTGCTTCTCTTGCTTACGTTTTAGTGTTCTCAGTGTGACATCCATCTGAAGCATGGCTCCTCTGAGGGCATCACTGGGACTTTTCAAAGAGCTCTGGGGGAAGGGCTACCTTGCTCTCTCTTCTGGGCTTATAGCTTCAGGTTTGATGGTGGCCTTCTGTTAGGCTGGATCTCAGGTTGGGTAGCTCCACCTAGCTCCTTGAAAGTGTTCACATGTATCCCAGAAAACTGGTATGAACCTGCTGGCTGATCCCATTTCCCTCTCCATCCCTCCATTTATCTTTTTTTCTCCTGAACAGGCACTGAGGCAGATGAGCAAGAAACTTTCAGGCTGGGTGGCACATACTAGTCTACTCCTTTGTACAGCCTCTTCTGAACTTTACAAGTGATTCTCGGAGATTCCTCATCTGTTGGTAAGGGACAGCATCCCTTTCTCTTCCTCAGGAGGAGGCAAGAGTATCTTTTCTCACTAAATTAATCAACTGAATTTCTTATAAGCCTGATGATGCCAATAACTTTTTCTTCTTTCTTCTTTCTGTCCATGGGTGATGGAGATGGCAGAAGTAGTGGTAGGAAGGCAGCGGTTAATTAGGTAGGGTCCTCTCAACTGACTCTAAGCTTTGAGAGAGGTGTTTGTTCCCTGGATCTGGTGAATACCTTTAAAATTCAAAGATATTGAGCTCTTGTTCCCCTTAGCTTTTATCCCTCATTGCTGATCTTAGGATGACAGGAAAATCAAACATTTGTTTGGTTATTGGTAAAAACTCACTTTATGTTCAAAATTTGAAGTAATGATCCTTTTTGAATTAAAAAATATTTCTATCAACCATTCCTTATTCAAACCTTGGGGGTCAAGTTAGACCAAGTAATGGAAACTATATTTTCCTTATTTCTGCATTGTTGTTATTGTTGTTAGGTGCTGTCAAGTCAGTGTTTGACTCACAACACACGGAACACTATTTAGTACTTCTCTGCTATTCATAGAGTTTTCAATGGCTGTTTGTTTTTTGGGAGTGGTTTGCCAGGTCCTTCTCCCAAACCTATAGCACCTGATGTTCCCAGGTGGTCTCCCATCCAAGTACTAACCAGACTCAACCCTGCTTAACTTCCAAGATCTGATGGGATTGGACACCACAGGGCTATGGCTGCAGGGTATTTCTGCATAGAAGTGACATTTTACACAAACAGAATAATATGCCCATCCTTTGTAATTTATGAATTATGTGAGTGTTGAGTGAGGCAAGATTTTTGCTCATTCTGTACCCAAAATGACTAATGAATATTTCTCGAGCATCATAAAAATTAGGGTAACAATATATTCTGGATGCTCAAATTCTTTGCAATATTTTATGTAACTAGATGCCAGTGAAATGAGCATTTAGAATGGAAGAGTTCGTAATTTGTATTGCCCTTATGATTCTCTGATTCTAGCTTCAACATTAATGCTGTTATTATATGAAAGCAAAATATTATCCACATATTTACTCAGAGCATAATGTATTAGCTATATTTGCTTATGTTTTTTTCTTTGTCTATGTCATTTCAGGGCAATGAATAGAAATAGAGAAATAATCTGACAAGGAAAATTAGGGATGCTTATAATAAGACTCAAGCAGAATTATATGGGGGATTATCTGGGTAGGATATTTAAGGAAAGTGGTAAAATACTGGTGTCTAAAGAGTGTGGGACACTGTTTTAAGAAAGAGAAAGGAGAATCAGAGATACATTGTCCAGTGATAGGGTAAGAGAGCAGAGGGTAGAATAGTCAAGACCTATAATCTGGGTGTGGGTGTGGGTGGAAAGGGAATAGAAATCACAACCAACTTGAGTGCTTTCTGGGAGTATATATAGAGAGATATATGTATTGTTGAAAGGTGGAGAATATGAGAATAAAATGAAGATTCTCTTATAAGTTCCAGTGGATACTGTGATAAACCTAAGACATATGTGTTACATATACATATAATACATAAGTGTGCATAACTATTAGTGTTTTCTTATTTTTGTATTCCCTATGCTATTAGATTACACTAGAAGAACAGGATTAAAAATATGTATGGTATAAAAAAATGATGTGTAGATTGTGCTCTCTTTTTCTGTCCATGAGGCAATTTGACTCTTGCCCTATGTGAGAGACAGTGAGATTTGTTCACCAGGACTTTTTACCCATTCCTTTCTCCTAGGCAATTTTCATCCCCCATATTGTGTCTCAGTGATGTTAAAATGAAGTTAATTTGGAGGTCAATGAATTATCACCTGCCCCTTTTCCATCCTTACTCCTCTGTTATAGAAAGGCTATTCTGGTTACAACTTCAGTTTCTTCCCACCCCGCATGAATTCTGAGCCTCAGAGATTCCTAGAGACATGTGTTCTTTTGTACCTTCCCAAGAACAGAAAACTGATCATTTAACTTTCATATTACTTGAACCCTGAAACTAGAGGCATTGTGAAATCTCTAGAGGACACTGGGAAGAGGAGCTTGCATAGGACTGGAGTTTCATTTGCCTGATGCCTGGCTAGTGGGCCAGCCCAAAGGAGGGTGTCCAGGAGTCCAGTCAATGTGTGGGGGACATATTCCAGGTTGGCATCTCTATGTCAGAGTGTTCACAATTATCTTTGTGACTGAATGGAAGTATTTTGCTTCTCAAGAGGTCTAACTTACTTAAGCAAGAGCCCAGCTAGGACTTAGGAAAGGAGACTAACGACTGTGACTCTGCAGTCAGTCCTAATCCAATAGGACTGAAGTGGGTCCAGGCAGTGAAGAATGGCCTAGCCATCAGGAAAGGAGTGGGCAATGAGGCCATTGCTGCGAGACTGTAGTTTACAGGGAACACAAGGGTTTGAGCTCTCTCAGGAGCCCCTTGTGCCAAATTTAAGTCAGAATGATTACTATTTCTGGACTCCATTTTCTTGCTGGGGAAGTGGTACCTAGAACATTGTCAAACTCCTCTGGAACAGTCCTAGGACCTATGGGTAGTTGAAGGTCATCAGTACATTGCTGGTCAGGGCTATAGACCATAGGAACCAACTTT
Source organism: Pedetes capensis (assembly GCA_007922755.1). Taxonomy (NCBI): domain Eukaryota; kingdom Metazoa; phylum Chordata; class Mammalia; order Rodentia; family Pedetidae; genus Pedetes; species Pedetes capensis. The sequence goes on along the minus strand of VMDO01005710.1, from coordinate 97,736 downwards.
TCTTTTGTTTCTGTTCACTTCGTGTTCAGGCCAGAGACATCTTTAGGGAGCATAGTCCAGTTGTGTGTGTGTGTGTGGGGGGGTTGGGTGCATGTGTGTGTGTGTGTGTGTGTGTGTGTGTGTATGTGTGTGTGTACCTACACAGCTTACAAATTTTTTATGATTTGCAGATGAATTTCCTAACAATAAATATAATGTTTCAAGAAGAGGGTTGGGGGCATGTGGGGAAAGTCCATGGCATGGAAATCTAGTAAAGATAATAGTTTAAAAACCCTTTAATGATTGGAACTCAGTGTCATTAAAATGTGGGAGTGGATTCAGAAACATACTTTAATGACTTCTTTTTCCTTTTTGAAGGATAGTTTATTTCTGCCTCAAAAATGTAAAAAAGTTCCAGAGGTTTAGGTCTGTATTTTATTTATAGTTGATATCTATACTTTTCCCCTGAAATGCTTTGCCTCAGAACTTGGAAAAGGGAGGATATGCAATTAGAAATGTACAGAAGTGAAAGCTATAGAGAAAACTCATGACAAAGGCACACACATTTGCATTCCATGTTTGTGAGTGACTGATAAAGTAATGAAACTCTCAATATTTCTCCATATGAAACTGAAGTCAAAAGCTTCTCATCAGGTCTGTACTTGATGCCACATTCCACAAAATTTTCATGAGGTATTTTTGGTTTTCCCTAAAAAGAGACAGGAATATCTATTTGGATCAATAGTAATGAGAAGGGAAAAATTAGTTAATTCTCTCCACAGTGAGTGGAAATTTGAGGTTGCAGTAAGGACAAACGCAGGCAAATGGCATGCCAGGGCTGCTTGCAGAGAACTCATGTGCTTGGGTTCAGTGTTTGGCCTCAGGCCAAAGGCTGCAACTAACAAGAAAGTGTCAGCATCTCAATATAATTGCATGTCCCGGAGCCTATTATTGCACTAATAAAAATGCTTTTCAATAAATCTGAGAAAGGAAGAGGGTAAAAAAAAAGCACTAGGAAGAAAGGAATTGCCTGATATATTTTATTATATTTAATAAAATTCTCATTAATGGAAAGAGTAGTTTTCTGCTAAATAAATGTGCTTTAATTTTATTTTCTGATTAATTTGATTTGGAGGGAAATACAAGTAGTACATTCTCTTTTCAATGTACTTTCTTAAAACAAAAGGCAAGTAGGCATCACTGAGAGAGAATGTTTTCTCAAGGAGGGGCAGAGGCAGGAGGACCAGGGTACGAGAAGCCTAAGGTCTAGTGAGTAATTATGTCACAGATGCATTGAGTGACCCTGGGGAAATGATTTAACCTCTCCATCCTTATATGTAACATGTTAATGTTTCATGCTTACAGAAGTCTTTAAAATAATAAGAATGTCAAAGATAGTTGACATGTATACTCTTATTTATAATAAGGGCCATACAGAGCATATAGGCCCACTAATAGCCATCTTGATCATGCACAGTAGCATATCTTAGTTTTTTTATTAAGAATAAATATTTGAAACTTCTTTATGAAAAAAAGCCAAAGTACTATCCTCATAGGAATAAGCCATAATGATGCTTGTGTACAAATGTAATCTATAAATATATTTCTTTTCATCTTTTACTGAAACAAAGAAACAACAACAAAAAAAAGAGGAATGGTGATAACTAAATTTGTGGCTCATATGCTATAAACAATGTCCACAATCGTAAATGGAAAAAAAAGGAGAGGAAAACTTTATATTAAGCTCCTATTATAAGCTACATACACTCCTATTATGAGCTATATACACTACCTTTTAATGTCTAGGAAAATTTCTTACACATAGTAGGTACTCAACAAATATTTATTTGTTAAAGAAATGTTTTTGTCTCTTTTTTGAATATAATCGTATAAAACAAACAAGATCTCCATTTTACAGAAGAGAGTGAGGTTGGAAAAGTTCAAATATTGTATTTATTAAGGCCACACAATTAGCAAATGGCTGAACCAAAATTTGAGTACTGATTTTGTTTGACTTCAAAATTAATGTTTACAATAAAAAGACTTTGGCAATATTTTGATTAATACAGATGATCATTCCAAAGTTTATCAATTGTAGTGACTTCACAGAGTGAAAAAGAAGCTGAGATGAGATCTTCTATTCACTTTGAGTGCAGAGGATCTGTTTAGTGCCTTATGCACAAGACCTGTTTCTAAATGGGGATGTGGGATGAAGGGAGGTGTGGGATGTATCTCCCTGGTGGAGAAACCAATTGAATAGCATGGGTCCTGTGGGTCTTTCAGGCCAGGGAGGAGCCACAAGAGCGTTTCTTAATAAAGTCATGGACATCAGAAACTGGGATGTGGAAAGTGAGGTCATGGGAGCCAGGAAGGCTCAGGTAAGTGTTTGAGCTGGGAAAGCTGAGTAGGTAAGAGGACAGAACAGCAGATGGAGGGACATGGTTTGGACAGATATTGAAGAAAAGCAATTGCTGCCCATGGCTGAGCTTTTCTTTCCTGACCACTACTTCCTCTGGTAAATGGCCAGAGGAAATTATATATCTTTTGTTTATTATCTGTAGCAAACCTCTTAGCCTGGTGAGCTGGCTTTCAACTTATGCCTTCTGCATTCCCAATCCAACCTTATTTATCTTGCTTTGTACTACCGCAGCTAGGGCCAGGGGACCTTTCTTGTTAGCCAACTGCACAAAGTTAATCTTCCTCAGGAAGAGGAGCTGAAAGTCCACTGCAGGAGAAGTTCCTTGCAGTGTGTTTGTTTCTTCTTGCTCCTGTGGGATGTGGAGCCAGCACCCACTGATACTCGCTATAATGCTAGTTTTGCCTGCACACCAGGGATGCCACATCCTAGCAAGTTTTGTGACACTCCAAAGAGTAGCTTCCTGGCCAGTTTTGCCCACAGCAGTGGTGGCTCCCAGAAAATCTTGCAGGTATCCCAGGGCAGCTTCTTGGAGATTTTGAGACTCCAAGGACCCTTGCTAGAACCCTAGCAGGCAGCTTCCCAAAGAGTCTAACTGGCATCCTAGAGGGTATCCAAGTGACCTTTTGGGTGGGGGAGGTACCCCAGCAGGCAGTTTCCAGGAGCTCTTCAGTTATTTGGTGGCCACAGTCACACCTTCTCTAATGAAGTCTGATTATCAACCTGGGGGAAAAACATTCTTCCAAGTTTATTCAGTCTTTAGATACTTTTGACAGCCTTAAAAGTAGTAGCTGCATCCTTATCTGCTTTCCCTATGTTCTTTAAACTTTTCTTATCCTTTGTAGTTAATCTTCTTTATAAGTTAGTAATTCTTTATATTACATTTTTTTGTGCTCAAATTACTTGTGTGGTTTCTGTTTCCTTACTGGACCCTGATCAATACACCAGATTGCCCTCAAAAGTAGAGCCTGAGGCAAAGGCCTATGTGAGCATTGTTTATTTGGGGATATAATCTTAGGGAGCAGCCTCAGAAGGCAAGGAAGTAAATCAGGGGGAATGAAACACTAACTGAAGAACATTGTGTAAAGTTACTCATGCTGATGGATGGGCAGTTGAGGACCTTCTCAGAAGCTACATGAAATATGTGTCAGAACCACTAGACAGGGAGGGAAAGTGAAGCACTGTCTCACCTCTCCTTTAAGCAATGTTCTGAATGAGGCCCATCAGCTTATAGCAGTGTGTAAATGGCTGCTGCAGCAGTGGTTGGAAGAAGTGATGAAGCAGAAAACAATGTGAGCAGATGCATAAGATATGTTTGGCATAATTATCAAAAATAAGAAGTAGATATTTAAACATCTATTCTCTAATGTTCTTGTAAAAACTGAGCTGCACTCTCAGGGTCAGAAAATTAAGTTAGTAATTCAACAATGTATGAGCTGCAACTTGTTTCCTTCACTTAAGGTACCTAGATTGAGAGTGGGTAGGGATCAGTCCTACATGAAATCAGCACTGAGCAAGACATTAAGCAATAAATGTTAGGGATGTTACTACTAGAGTTAAGTAGAAGAAGACATTGCATCTTCCTGGGGAAGAGGTCTACTAGTTCAATAAATGGCATTATTTCTGTCAAAGAAAAGAGGTCATAGATAACTATGCAAGGGAGAGGGAACATTGTTAGAAATTTAGGAAATATCAAGAGATAAGTCATGTTTCTAATAGTGTGGGGCTTAAAGCTAGTGTCCCAGGATTTTGTTATTCTGCAGACCTGGGGCTGCAGATATGATTAGAGAGAGAAAACTCAAGGTACAGATAATTTCTGACACTGCAAGGAGAAGTTGTAGGGAAAAATAATGCACTCCATTCTATCACCCTCTCCCATGAACACCTCCGTGTCTCTTCACCTCCACTTTCCATCTCAACTCAGTGAGAGAGGGGTGAAGTCAGTGCCTTCCTTACACTTCCTTCATGACACTTGTTAACATCATGCCTATAATGTTCTCCCATTCTCATCTTTTGAGGTCCACAGTATTTTTTTTTAGCTTATCATCTCCATTTTACAATGTAGGAGGAAAAATTACAAGGCTTGATCATTATTTCAAAAATATTTATGCTTTTTGATTTAGAATGCTTCAAAATATTTGAGAACAATTATTTTAGATAGATGTTATTTAAAGATTTAGCTTTTTTGAATTCTTGGGGGCTCAAGGTTAATGTGAATCATGGGGAAAGAAATGATTCTGCAAAGTGGTTAATTTTTCCAAATAATGTAAATGTTAGGGGTGGAAGGAAATTGGAAACAAATTTTGAAGGTGGAAATCAGAATCAAAACTGACTGAGATGTCAGGTTTTATGTGAATATCCTTTCATTCTATTTGTGTAGAAATTCTACAAGAAAGTCACTAAAGAACTAAGTGCAGAGGGGCACAAGGAGCGTACTTGTAGTCATCCATGTGAGGCTTTCTTGGATTCCTATGTCCATACCAATTTCTTCCTGCACTGAACTCCTGTCGCACATTTACATGTACTATGTTTTTGGATCTTTTGACATCCAGATCTATGTTGTCAAAATATTTTAAAACTCAACCTCTTCAGTAAAATACAAGGAATATTTTCTTTAATATTGTTAGTGTGTAGTGATGCTAAAATGGTGATGAGTCCTTTCTGGAATAGGAAGAAGGGGATAGATTTGGGGATTGATGCCAATTCTGTCACTTACCAGCTGGTGACGTTAGGAAAGTCACTTAAACTTCCTATGTCTCAGCTTCCTTAATTTGTAAAATGATCATAATACAACCTCTTTGACAGGGCTAGGATGATTAAACTAGATGCTGTAGCTCAGCAATTCCCACAGTGTGTTATTTGGAAGGAATATCAACCCTCCAAAATGATCCTGTATAAGAAAACTTCTTGATTAAATTATTTTGTGACATGGGGTACACTGCATAAACCTTTTAATGAGGTACTATGAAAGTGTTTCTCATAGGTGTCTAACCAACCATTATCTTCCTTAACATATACTGACAAAAGGTGTACTGAGAAGCATGGCCAAAGGTAAATAACACTTGTCTCCACGTTGGGGTATATAGATTTTAGGATTTGATCACTATATTGAAAGGATTATAAGGCTACAGGATCAGGTAGAAAAATTTCAAAGACAATGAATCAAAAAATAAAGTACAGAAAATGCTCTCATTTGTGTTTTCAACAACAAAAATAATTTATGTTCCTACATTGTATTGAAAATTTGAGGCAGGATGCAATAAACTGTTGGCAATAGTTTCCTGTATGATTATGTCCAGGGTGCAAAGAAATCATGCATAGATATTTTTACCCTTTTGTAGTATTTAGTGTTTTATTATAAGTAGTTATTATGGGGCTAAAAATAGTTAAAGAGGATAAACTAAAAATTTACCTTAATTTTTGATGATTTGCAATAGAGTAAAACTTTAAGAAAGCTTTCATTGTCATTTGTTAATTATTTTTGTAAAAAGAAATTTTATAATTAGAAGACTAGTTTCTACATTTGTTATATGAGCTTATCAATTTGGTAATTCATGTGTATAATAGTTTTGTACCTTGTTATATGTAAACTTCAAGAAAGAGATTGCTCTTTCAGTTTGGAAGTCTACTTCCAGATCTGCTGCATCACAGAGACCAGTACTAGAGTCCCATAGGAACACTGATTTGTAGAAATAAGTTCCCAGTTGATTCTTTGATCTAGAATCAACTTAATATATAATGCTATCTTTTGTTGTTGTTGTTAGGTACTGTTAGTTGTGTCTGACTCATAGAGACCCTGTGTACAACAGACAAAAACCTACTGACACTGTACCAAGCTCGGCACTATTGTCAGTGCTTCTCTGCTATTTATAGGATTTTCAGTGACAGATTGGTTTTTGGGCGTGGGTTGCCAGATCCTTCTCCCTAGCCTACAGCACCTAATGTTCCCAAGTGGTCTCCCATCTAAGTACTAACCAGGTCTGAGTCTGCTTAGTTTCCAAGATCTGACAGGATCCATGCCAGAGTGGTATGGCTGCATGCAATGCTATCTTTAAGAATCTTGAAACAATTTATAGAAATGTTAATAGTGGTACAAGTTTGGTATTTCCTACCTTAAGAAGTTCAAACCACGTTTAGGCTAAGAAACTAATCAGAAAGATCATACTATATGACATCTTAGTTTCAAACCCAAAAGGTACTAAGTGTTATAAAGGGCATCTTATAATCAATTTCTTACAATGCAGAAGAGGTGGATTTGAATATGCAGTGATCGATAATACAAACAGGAAAGAAAGAAAAAGCTTTGGTTCCTATTCACAACATAAGGAAGGTAATTTGCAGTGTATTTCCAGTACATGAGGTACTTAAAGCACATTTGGCAACACTTAGCAGTAAGTGGCAAATCATTGTTATGTCTCTCAGTACCCTATATACTCTCATCCATCCGGTCTGGGGGCATTAGAACAGTTCTGTGGCTATATCTGTTCTGTGGGTCTTGATAGTGTTTTGATTTGACAATTTCCTTAAATGAAATCTGTTTTTTAAAACTTGTGCCTTAGGTATAAATGAAGCCTACTAACTTCATCCCTATGAGAAGAAAAAAGAAACAAGATAACCTCTTGTGTTATCAGGGGCCATCCATCCTTCCTGGGCTCTGCCCTTTGGTCTGGTCTCCATATCTGATCTCCCCAAGGGCTGTAATTTCTGATCTCTAGCTAGAAAAACTCACTATTTCTTAGTGGAGTGGAATTTCCTGTTTGATATCTATCTAAAAATAAAGTCAGAAGGAAAGAAAAAAGAAGTTAGGAAAGGTCAAAAGGAATGCTCTGAGGGATATTTCTTATTCTCAAAAGTGGTTGATTAACATTTAAACCAACAAAGGAAAAATTAGAATAGCAATTTCTTCATGTACCTTTTTAGTCTTTCTTGCTCCTTTCCCATAACCACAGTTTGGGAACTAATAGGCAATAAAACATTTGTTTTCACCAAGCCCAGACCATTCCTATCTAATAACAATGTGCTAAAAGCACAGAATGAGGTGACCATAGACCAGTTAAAGAAAGTTTATAGTTGAAAACAATTTGATTTTTATTTGTCGCAATTGTAAACATTTTTAAGAAAATTGTACATATCTACCCACATTAGGATGAAATCTGATTGATATTGGAAAATTTCAGAAAAATTTTAAGGAAAGATGTAATAAAGATAACCTTTATTAATTTGTTTTATCATATGTTAGTCACTATTTGAAGCACTTTACTTCTAAATGTATCAACCCAATAAAGTACATACTGTTAATAGTATTCCCAACTCACATGAGGAAAATAAGACAAATAATTGCTTATAATTCACAGCTAGTTAATAGTAGACCAGAATTGGGTCCCAGGCAGTCAAGTTCTACAACTACTGCTCTTAACTGTTATACAGCACAACAAAACCTCCTGATGAGTACAAACAATTATAGGTCAGAAACTGTGTGCACACCTGTAATCCCAGTGATTCAGGAGGCTGAGGCAAGAGGGTTATGAGCCTGTGGCCAAAGAAAATCCTTGCAACCTAGCAAGACCCTGTCTCAAAAGAAAAAATAACATAGGGGCAAAGAGTTCAACTCAGTGGTGGCTCACTTGCCTAACATGCATAAGGACCTAGGCTCAAAAACCCCAATACTGAAAAAAAAAAAAGAATTATAGATGCAAGGAAACATGATTTTAAATAATGTCAGCTTATTTGACTTGTTAGTTTTATGTATAGCATCATAGTCTTAGAGAAAGAAGAATTTAGCAAGAGAATGGTAATAAGAATTTATACTGCATGTCTATGAAGTGCTAGGCCACTTACATGCATAAAGAATTTATTCCCCACGTCTGTTTGCATATTTGATTGGTTTAGAGGTCAGCAAACTTTCTCTGTAAAGGGCTAAATGGTAAATATTTTAGGCATTTGGGGCCACATGTGTCTTTGCTGCTGCCTCCTTCTCCTCTTCCTTTTCTTCTATAATTTTTTAAATCAATTTTTTAATTGGATTAAGATCCATGAAACATGCTATATGCCCTTGGAAAATACCATTCTACCTTCTATGATTTGGGGCTTAATTGAACCTCTTGGATACTTATATTTATATTCATGAGTTTCATCAAATTTGTGAAATTTTCAATCATTTTCAAATATTCTCTCTACCACTTTTCTTATCTGTTCTAGGAGTCCTGAAATGTATACAAGTACACTTGATGTCCTTCTCACAAGTTTCTTAGCCTCTGTTCACTTTTTTTCAATCTTTCTTCCTTCTGTTTTTCAGACTTGAGAATTTCCATTGTCCTATCTCTGTGGAACCTAAGCTTTTGGGCAGGGGTTTAGCTCAGTTGGTAGAGTGATGCTCTGCACTCTAAGGTCCGAGTTTGATCCCTAGCACCAGAAAAACAGGTGAAAGACCTGAAAACCCACTCCTGAAAAAATCAATTGTTGAAAAACCTATGAATAGCAGAGAAGCACTGGCATAGTGCTGGGCATGGCACAGTGTCAAGGAGTGTTTTGTTCTGTTGTACACAGAATCACTATTAGTCAGACCCAACTTGACTACATCTAACAACAACAACAACAACAACAAGAACAAGAACAACAACAACAACAACAGCATCTTACGTGTGCTGGCTGAAAGCTGCCTTTGAATCCCTCTAGTGAAATTTTCATTTCAGTTATTGTACTTTTCAGATTTATTTCATTATTTCTTTATTTGGTTTTCTACCTTTGTACTATACCTTCATCTTGTTCATATATCATCTTCTTGACTTTCCCCACATATTCCTTTAGTTCTTTGAGGGTCCTTAAGACAATTGTTTTGAAGTCTTAGTCTAGGTTCAGGAACAATTTCTGTTGAATTATTTTCTTTCAAATGAGTCATACTTTACTATTTGTTTATATGTTTTGTGATTTTTCTGTTTAAAATTGGACATTTGAATCTAATAATGTGGTAACTGTGTAAAACAAATGATTCCCCTTTTCCTAGCATTTGCTATTTTAAAGTTTTTATTTTGTTAATTTTTTGTTTGTTTCATTGTTAGATGATGCCTCTGTGCCAAGAGTAAGCCTGAAGTGTAGTTAGTTCCTTCTCAGGGATTTTCTGAGACTGTACCTTTCCATGGGCATACAAGATCACTTTCTATTTTTTCTTGTGTATGCACTTGCTTTTGTATGTCCTAGTTCTTAACGCCTGGCTCCCAAAAAAAGTAAAAATAAAAAGATAAAGGAAGGGATAATGGTTCTTTAACCCTCCTGGAAGCCACTTCAGCTGAATGGAGAGGATTTTGCAGCAGTTAGGGGAGGTGAAACAATAGCCATCTGCCTCTTTCCACCTCTGTAATGGAAGCAGCAGTGACCAGAGTACAGATATCTGATATTTGGAGGGTAGGGCAATTTTGTTTACCCTGGCTCCTGTAAGCTATGTACAGGTCATGTTGGATACCCTGCTGTCTGTTATGTTGCTTGCTCTTGTTGTTGTTGTTAGGTGTCGTAGAGTCGGTGTCTGACTCGTAAGGACCCTATGTACAACAGATAAAACACTATTGTGGTGCTTCCCTACCATTCATAGAGTTTTCAATGACTGATTGTTTTCTGCGAGTGTGTTGCCAGGTCCTTCTCCCAAGCCTACAGCACCTAGTGTTTCCAGGCAGTCTCCCCTCCAAGTACTAACCAGGTCTGACTCGGCTCAGCTTCTGTGATCTGATGCCACAGTGGTAAGGCTACAGGCATTATGGTGCTAGTGGTAGGTAATGGGTAGTTGTTACTATGCTAACAGCTGAAACTGGCTACAGTTAACCATGATTTACCTTCCAGGATTGTTCCTGGAAGTTTTAAACTTTTTATAGATTCTAGAGTTCCACAGCCTGCAGCTGTAGCCCTGTGTCATCTGACCCCGTCAGATCTTGGAAGCTAAGCAGGGTCGGGCCTGGTTAGTGCCTGGATGGGAGACTGCCTGGGCACACCAGATGCTGTAGGCTTGGGAGAAGGACCTGGCAACCCCCTCCCAAAAATCAATCTGCCATTGAAAGCGCTATGAACAGCAGAGAAGCACTGACAATAGTGTTTCCCCTGTTGTACAGAGGGTCACTATGAGTCGAATACCGACTCGACGGCACCTAACAACAACAACAAGAGTTCCACAATCATTATAATGGATGGATTCTGTCAGGGCAATTATTGTCTAGGTCGGGAGAAAGACTCCTATTATTTCCTACTCTACTATCTCCCTAGAGTCCTATCTTTTCTTTATTTACCTTTCTAAGATGTAAAAATGATTCTTTAGTTTGGGGTAGTATGAACCAAAACTTGTTCTGCAGGTCATACTCTCTCCATGTAGATTTGTGAAAGAATAATTTGTTTACTCATGTTGCTGAAAAGGTAGGATGAGCTTTGGGGGGGCCATACTACACAGTTCTGGTTTCACTCATCTGAGACTCTCTAGAACCCTCTCTGCACAGGTTGAACATCCCTAAACCAAAACTCTGAAACTGAAATAATTCAAAATCTGAAAGTTTTTGAGCATTGTTGTTGGCCCTCAAAAATAGGATTTTTGAAGGATTTTATATTTCAGATTTTCAGATTGTTGATGGTCAACTGAATAAAGCCCATGCAAATAATATAAAATCTGAAAAAATCTGAAATACTTCTTGTCCCCAAAATTTCAGAAAAGGAATATTGTTGTTGTTGTTGTTGGGTACTGTTGAGTCAGGTCCAACTCATAACAATCCTATCTAAAACAGAACAAAACACTACCCAGCATTGTGCCATGCACACAATGTTTGAGCCCATTTTTGCGGCCACTATATTTCTTCTCATTTTGAGTAATGCCACATCGGCAAAAGGAGGTCCTAGAGGCTTTACTCCATTCCCATCATTAGGGTCAACTCTACTTTAAGGAGTCAACTCTTTCTCAGCAGTTTCTTGAATGTCTTCCAGGTAATGGGGGCCTCTTTTTCTGGCTATATATTTGACAGTGCTTCTCTGCAATTTATAGGGTTTTCAGTGGCTAATTGTTTTGGCTGTTGGTTCTTTTGGTGGTGATCTGTCCTAGAAGTGCAACCAGAGTGCTCCTTGGAAGCAAGGATGGCTAGCCTGCATCTTACATATTTTGGACATGTTGTCAGGAGGGACCAATTGCTGGAGAAGGACTTTATGTATGGGAGAGTGGTAAGTCAATGAAAAAAAGGAAAACTCTCAACTAGATGGATTAACATGGTGGCTGCAACAATGGGCTTAAACATAAAAAAGATCTTGTGCCTGGTACAGTATTGGAGAGTATTTTGTTCTGTTGTCCATGGGGTTGCTAGAAGTCAGACCCAACTTGATGGCACCTAACAATAACAACGGGCTGGGATTTAGCTCAGTTGGTAGAACACCAATCTGTAGTCTCTGAGGTCCTGGGTTTGATTCCCAGCACTGCAAAAATGGGAGAAGGACACAGCAATCCACTCCCAAGGCAATCCTGAAACAATTAGCCATTGCAAACCATATAAGGATTACTACAAATCAGACAAGACTCCATGGCATCTAACAACATCAACAGCAACAACAACAACAATTGTTTCAGGAGTGGGCTGCCAGGTCCTCTCCCTAGTCTGTCTTAGTCTGGAAGCTCAGCTAAAACCTTTCCACCATGGTTGGCCCTGCTAGTATCTGAAATACCAGTAGCATAGCTGTCAGCATCACAGCAACATGCAAGCCTCTATTGAACAACAAGCTGACAACAGATAAGGTATACTCAGTTTATGTTAGATTTGTGCTTAACATCAGGGTCTTCCATCATTGGGAGATGGCTTTCCTGCTATCTTATGCATATTTGAGGGATGACGTGTTGGGGGAAGAAGGTGCCTGTGTTGATAAACACAAAACACAAATACTAAGCACCACAGATTAGATAATCTTTTGATGTTCTACATTTTAAAATCATTCCAGAGACTCAGAAATTATGGGTCAAATTGGATTAGGCTTGAGTTATTTGAACTCTTGAAGATCGTGTGTCAAGGGAAATGGAACAAGCCTTGAAGTCTTGCTTTTAAGTTCCCAGCCATTAAAAATGCCATGAATAGCTGATAAGCACTGACAACAGTGCTAGGCATGGCCCAGTGCCAGGTAGTTTTTCGTTCTGTTATACATAGAGTGGCTATGAGTCAGACTCAACTTGAGGGCGCCTAAAAATAATAATAATAACAACAACAACAACAGCAGCAGCAACAACATTGACTTCCGAGGTGATATTGACAGATGCTGTCCTACAAACCACACTTTTAGGAAGAAGGTTTATCAAAAGCTAAATAGTGAGCCGGGCACGGTGGTGCACTCCTGTAATCCCAGCAACTCGGGAGGCAGAGGCAGGAGGATCACAAGTTGGAGACCAGAGGCAGTCTGTGTAATTTAGCGAGATCCTGTCTCAAAAAAACTGAAAAAATGGGCTGGGGGTGCAGCTCAGTTGTCCAGCACTTGCAAAGCATACAGGCACGAGGCCCTGGGTTCAACCCCCAGTACCACACATACAAAAAAAGCTAAATAGCATGACTACTAAATAATGAGGGATTAATGTAATAAATGCTGGGGAGATAATCAAAATGCCTAGACATTTTTAGCTAAAGATTTGCTGGAAAGAATAGATGGACAATGTGTGGATTAGAAAGCAAGTTCCCTTCCATTAGGATCCAATGATAGCTGTTGCCAAGATTTCATATTATTCTTCATAATAGAGAAAGATTTAGAGTTCCTATACAAGTCCTGGAGGGAAGCATAGAGAGACAGAGATGGGATAAGGGAGATAAGGGGTAAGGGAGGTAAGGGAGAGGAAGCCAAGAAGAGAAAGAAAGAAATATATGAATCATCTTATATGATCATGCTTTTACTTGTAAAACAAGAAGGCTGATTTTCACACAGAATGAGGCAAAGGTAACATTTGAAGAAAACAGAGCCACAAAAGCAATTGATGCCTGTGTATGTAATTGCCTCAGGAATTACCAGAATTCTTGGAAATGCCAGTGAAAGAAATGAAGTTCTCTGAAATCTCATGCTCCAATGAAGGCTGCTCACTTTTTACCACTTGAATAATATGCAGTATTTTGTTTATAATCTCAGCAACTTTGTGAAGTGTATATTATTATTAGTCATTTTCAAGTGGGGAAACCAAAGTCCTGAGATATTGAGGAACCTCCCCACAGTCTTACAAAAAGTAGACTGGGATTTGGCTTCCAAGTGATGTAAATATAAAATTCATATTCTTGATGATTAGTTGTTTTCAAAGAAGCTTGAGCACAAAGCAAACAAAAGACTTTTTAAAAATGAAGTAAAAGGAGATCTAGTTGTGGCTCAAGAATTTCCATAGTGAAGAGATTTGAGGGTCGCAAATTGTAGGTGGGTATGTCATGACCAAGGGACTTGTCTTGAGGCAGTGTTTGCATAACAGGCACACTGTTTCTATCAAGTCATGGGTGCAGTTGAGATATTTTGTGAGTCAGTTAAGGCCCTTTCAAGCTATCTTTTCATGGTGGTGTGGGAACTTAATATATAATGGAAACAAAATTATACTTTTCCCCCTTGCTATTGTTGAAGCATATTTACTGAAACTTAAACTGAAAACCAAGGAAGTGTGTGTCCTCTTCCTTCTAATTTTACAAATAAGGAAACAGACCAGAGATTTAAAATGAATTCCAAGACACCACAGCAAATTAACAGCTATTAGTGCAGTCTATTAAATGCAAATGCTTAGAGGTCAATATCTTCAATTTGTGTTTAAAGTAACAGTAAAAACTTTGATAGTTGTCTAAAGTGTTGAAGTATTTTGAGATTTGTGGTGTTCCTGAGAATAAAGCTTTCTTTTTCTTTAGAAGGAACTATGTAAGAGGCATTAAATGTATTTTCAGAGGTTTTCTTCATATATCAAAGTTTTATTATTTATTTTGTTTTATAATGTTTTTGCTTGTTACATTATTATAATATTTAAGTTTTGAAGGTCTGGCAAATGCTTTATCAGAAAAATTTTATTTTTTCTTTTAAATATTAGATTCTATATGAGTTATCTCATTCTTAGTTATTACTACTACTACATACAGAAGCCAAATTTTTGCCAGCAGAATATATATTTGAATTTAGAATAAAATCAATGGTAGGTTAAAATAAACTGACTTTACATAAGAATGGTTTCTCTTTTAATACATTACTTAAGTCACATGACGTGCTATGTTATTTAATAATTGTCTATTGCATTGTTGTTAACTACCACTAGAACCTTGTTATAAAAGTATCTTTTTTAAAATATCGAAGAATAAATTCATCTGAATTCAGTATTGACTCTGCCTTCTAGTAGGCTTTAAGCCAAATTATGACTCAATAGGGTGAATACAGTAGCTACAGCAATATAACAGCTTCACCCTTGGAAATCCTTTGGAGTAAAATGGTAACCACAAGGGCAAAAGAGCATGTCTTGACAACAGTGTCTTTCATTGGTGCAGACGGTCAACTAAAGGACAACATACAATGTTACAGACTAGATCTATAATTCTAGTGGCCTAGCTATTTGACAGGAAGTATCATATACATAAAAAGCCATGAGACTAAAATAAAAAAATATTCATGGCGCCCCAAATTTTTCTTCTCGAGATAGAAGTAAAAAGACTAAAGATTGGTTGCAAGGGGTTGGTAAGGGAGCGATTTTAGCTGATCAGAAAAATAACATTTTTTCTGATAAAACATTAATAATATAATAAACAAAATTTGTACAAAATAAATAATGAACTACTATCTTATGTCAAACCATGAAAATCTCTCTCAGTGAACCTCAGATGATACTGCTTCTACAAGAAAAGCAAATTCCAATTTCCAAGTATTTCACTAACCTCACAATATGTCAATACTTGAGGCAATAATTTAGATTTTATTTGGACTTTAAATAGAATTTGAAGAAATTCTTCTCTGTCTAAGCATTTGTATTTAATAGTTGGAGTAACTGCTACTAACTTGTTGTTACCTTGGTCTATTCACTTTAAATCACTTTAGCCTTCTGTAAGTTCTTCAAAGGGCTGGGGTTTAGCTCAGTTGGTAGAGTGCTGCACTGCAGTCTCTGAGGTCCCGAGTTCAATTCCCAGCACTGCAAAATGGGAGAAGGACCTGGCAACCCACTCCCAAGGCAATCCCAAAACAGTCAGCCATTGAAAACCCTATGAGGGTTGCTGTGAGTTGGACTCGACCCGACAGCACTGAACAACAACAACAACAAGTTCTTTAAGATATACTTCCTTCCTCAAAGTTTAATTTATTCTCTTGAGTTCTGTTGCTCCTTACTTCTTCTCCTGCATACATCACCAGAATAAACATAGTACTGATTCTACTGGCATGAAGTGAGTAATCTCTAGTAGTTCCTCTGAAAAACATCCTTTGTTTCTCATTCATAAATTAAACATGATTATCTTTTCAAATTAGAGAAAAATTACTCACTCATTTCTTTTTCCCTCAGGTATATTAAAAACTATAATAAATGAGAGGATCGGCTCTCAGTAATAAGTTATTTACTTATAGAGCATAAGCACTTTTTATTTGAAAGTTGCAGGTTCCAGTATTCATTTTTATAATTCCCTAGTGATATAGGAAGATAAACATAGCAAGTCAGCCAGATTCATATGCTGTAGATGGATGATTATGGATTAGTGGTACTTTTCAATCATTTAATTCATAGCTTCAAGTCTTCTGATATTTTGGACAATCATATCTCTCTCTCTCTCTGTGTGTGTGTGTGTGTGTGTGTGTGTGTGTGTGTGTGTGTGTGATATCAGTTCATACAAAGTAAAATGAAGAGCCATGTCTTTAAAGTGACCTTTCTCCTAGAATCAAGGCTGTATGTATTTATATTACTACAGTTTCTAAAATACCTATCCTTTCTCCTCATTTTATGTCCATCTGGAAAACTCTGGTTTCTGTTAAGCAAGGATGTTTTTTGCTTACTTATATTGGATGACTCTGTCGGATCAGACAGGTTACTAGAAAAAGTTATTGTTAGGTGTTGTCAACTTGAGTCCCAATCATAGCAAACCTATGAACAACACAAAGGAATACTCCCCAACACTATGCCATGCTTGGCACTATGTCAGTGCTTCTCTGCTATTCATAGGGTTTTCAATGGCTGATTGTTTTGGTATTGTCTTGGGAGTAGGAAGCCAGGGTCTTCTCCCATTTTTGCAGTGCTGAGGATTAAATCCAGGACCTCAGAGTGCACAGAGCAAACATTCTGCTGAGTAAGCTAAACCCCAGCCTTATAGAAAAATTTGGATTATGATATTTTGGTGACTGGTCATATGATTTGGTTTTATAAAACTTATTTAACAGCTTAGTACTGGATTTGATTAGTGGAAAGATCATGTATAAGGAAATAGAATTATTTTGTTATGTCACTCCTCATTCCCTTACCTGCAGTGGGAACCTGCCATCTTGATTAACTTTTTCAATAAGATAAATAAGAGCGTTTGCTGAAGAGACAGTTAGTCAGTGAATCTAATGCAAGGAATGATGAACACTTTAGTTTACTGGAGCTCAGAATTCTATTTGATTCATTCTGATGGATCAAGGGACCTGGGAAGTTGTGGATTTCAATACCAGGGCAAAGATTGGTTGTCCAAGGATAGGGTGATGATGGCTGTTAAAGTTCAAGAGGAAGAAGTAGTCTACAACCAGACTGTCTATCCAGAATAGTGAGATCCAAGAAAAGTAGGAAAAAGCAAGTTGACTGAGAAGCCCGGAGTTCTGAGAGTCCAGAATAGCAGAAAGGATGAGTGGGATGATGGCTTGGACCACTGTGCTAGATTAATACAGTACATCATGAGCAGAGGGGGAAAGTTCTAGTTCTAGTCTTATCACACCCTGCTGGATATTGAGCACATTTTTCCTTTCATGAATATTTGTCATTTCAATTCAGCATTCACCTCTCTCAAAACTAGATTACCTATTCCCTTTATAATTCCATTCAGCTGGGTGTGGTGGCACACTCCTCTAATCTCAGTCCTCAGGAGGATGGCACCTTCCAGGCCAGCCTGGGCTGCTACATAGTGAGTTACAAGCCAGTCTGAGCTACGCTGTAAGATCTTATTTTGAAAAACAAATAAACAAACAATAGCAAAACAAGGACAACACACACACACACACACACACACACAACAAAACAAAAAAGCTCCCAAAATTCCATTATTATATTCAATGATTCAACTGATTTTTGATAGGACTCCCTTTTTCTTTCTAAATACTACTTGAATTGCATGGTACAATGGAAAGACAGAGGAAATTCTAAGTGAACAGAAATCTATCAGCCAAATACTAGGTCTCATAGTCCATAAAGGAAAATTTATGTTAAGTTTTTATTTCTCAGGATAATATTTCCTAAGTGTGTGAATTATTACACTTGTACACAATAAAAAGTACTCAGTGAGAATATGTAGCTTTTTAAAAAATTTAGGACTCCTTATATTTATGATTATGCTAAGATAATGCTATGATATTCAGCATTGAAACAATACATTTTTGATGCCTTTCTTATCTTGAAATTTAACAGAAATATTAGAATCATGTTAACTTACTATTGGACAAAGAGAAGGTAAGGAATTATTTTCCCAATGATTTTTGTCATCCTTTTTTTCCAGACCATTATTTCCAAGAGGAAGCATAAGGAGGATAATTATAAGTATTCAATGTTAAATTATCAAGGCTTGTGCTGAGATGATAGTCATATTAGATCACTATGTGGTAGACAACCCACTCCGAATGTCGATAGAGCTTCAAAGCTGTGGTAGTCAGAAATCCTTCAGAGTTCTTACTTCTAGGGTCCCAAACTTCCATTTCTTTGATAAAACTATTTTTTTTCCATTTTATTTTAGTTGCCAGATCAGAAATTAGGGTTGTTTCTCAGTTGCAGATTTCATTTTCCATTCTGCTTCAGTAAGGATCTTTGGAGTTTCATCTGGATGATTTTCTCTCCTAGTAAGAGACCAAAACAAGAAGGTATAACTTCCTCTCTAAACTCACACTGCTAGTTGGCTGACAAATAGTCCTCTGCTTGAGCATTCCTCCAGAATACCATCCCACTATGGATTCCAAATAAATTCTGCTCTGTGAAATAACACTGTTAACCAGAAAGTCTTGAAAATATTATTATTATTATTATTATTTTGCTTCTCAGAACCCAAAGTAACACGTAATGACAACACAATTGGACACTTTTGTATCCAAAATATGATAAAAATAAATTCTATTACATGCCTAATGTGATGAGATCTAAATATCACTTATTGGCAAAAATTTATTTTACAAATTATAAATGTTTGACATTCCAAGGAAAAATAATCACGTGCTACTTAAATACGTTGTATTTGCTAGTGGAGAAGAAAAGGATGCTTGTACTTTTCCTGGTTCTTTTAAAAGTAAAGAATGCCTTTTAAATCCTCTTATACTTTTTCTTTTATTAGAAGCTGAAAGAAATCTCAAGAGGTGGATACTATAAAAATTAAAGGAGAAACATGAAAAGGTGATCATCTTTCTGAAATCTCCATTGTTTAGTAATGCCTAAGTTAGACATTAAAGGTTTACATATTCATCACCATATTTTATTGAAGTTGATAATAATTTACTTATTATTTACAATGGGTTTCTGAAAAATATTTCCCTTTCCATTAAGGATTTCACTTTCAGCATTTGCTTGTCAGTTAAATCCTCACATCATTAATGTAACTTCTCATCATTGGCAGAATTGAATATTCATGCCTCACTCAAATCACTGTTATTTTGGCCTCCTACTTTTTTTTCCTCTGAAAGTGTAGATTGTTAATCCATCACTTTACAGCTAAAATTGTTAAACATTCTGAGACTGCATTAGTTTGAAGATGCAACTTGAAATTTATATTTGGTCATTTTTCTATCATGAAGAGTAATTTTTGTTTTAAACTTTGACCAGGTCCCAAGTAGGTCACTTATTGTGCACTCTGATAGCTACTTTATTAACTCTTTGGCAGTGCTCCACATCCCAGAAATTCTATATCATCCCTTCATGCAGTGCACAGTGAAAAAGACACTAATGATGATTGCTCAAGTATCTCACATACACCCAAGAAATTAATTTCCTCATCTGCCAGACACTTTAAGAGTATTTTTAAATGGTTATCCATCCAATAGATGATTTCACAAACTTCTTGTTGTAATAAACTCTAAAATTCTATTTGTCTATTATTTTATCTCACTCTAGGTGTAATAAAAATTCATATTCTTCAAAAACATTTTTTGAGGTCAGGGGTTATATTCTTTGTAACCTGTGTCATGATGGGAGAGAGTCCCTCTTGGGTCCTATCCCTTTTAAGGAGTCTTGCATAAACCCATCTAACTTCTGTGGCCAGCTTTTGAATTGAACTAAGAAACAACAAGAAGCTTTGGATATTGTACCATAAAGGAGAAGAACAGAAAAAAAATTCTCTGCATCAAATTCACAGGAATACTGATGCCCCTTGGCATTTAAAAAATCTGATTGAATTATAGCTGCTTGATTCTGCAATGACTATTAAAAGCAGCATTCCACTATTTCCTTCGAAAGAAAAAAGAAAAACTAAGGGACAAATTAGGGGCTGGGATTTAGCTCAGTTGGTAGAGCACTGCACTGCAGTCTCTGAGGTCCCGAGTTCAATTCCCAGCACTGCAAAAATGGGAGAAGGCCCTGGCAATCCACTCCCAAGGCAATCCTGAAATAGTCAGCCATTGAAAACCCTGTGAGGGTCACTATGAGTTGGATACCGACTCGAAGGCATCTAACAACAACAACAATAACAACAAGGGACAAATTAACAAAACTTATAAAACTCATAAAATATTGGAAACTAAAGCTGAGGGGAAGGAAGGAAACATCTGTGAAGTATAGGGTGGAGTGTTGGGAAGGAAATGGGACTTAGGGACTACAAGACCTGTCAGGAAGATGAAGGAAAAGATTCTAGCGTAATGGGGGATGGTGAATATGATAAAAGTACATGGTATGTTTGGGAGAGTAGCTGGTCAATGAAAAAAGGGAGATCTTCAACTAGATAGATTGATACAGTGGCTGCAACTATGGGCTTGAATATCAAAATGGCTGCCTGGCACAGTGTTGGGGAGTGTTTCATTCTGTTGAACATAGGGTAGCTATGAGTCAGACCTGACTTGATCGTACCTAACAGCAAAACAACACCACATTATAAAAATATGTCTAAGGAAATAAGATGAGAGGTGCTGCAAGCCTACGGCATCTGTTTAAGAGGAGAGGTTGCTGGACAAATCTGAATATGGTACAAACAGAAGCATCTAGAGTGGATGCTGTGTGGATTATAGAGTATGACTTGAGCCTGAACATCTTAGGGGATTTTAAGCAAGTGATTGCTTGGTTAACAGTACAATATTATTTTGGCATTGAATTATAGTTTTACTTTTCTATGAAGGTATAATAAAGGGAGGTATACTGGTAATATACAATTAATATTAATTTAGGAGATGTTCCCATGAAAACACATGGTATCAATGAGGAATGTTAGGCTTCAGCACATAAACTTCTAGCAGGTAAGTGGAGAGCATGTTTTATAGGATGCTAATGAGACTCAGTTAATCCAATTCTCTCACATTACTCCCTGATGGCACACATATTTTTTTAGGCCAGACTTAGCCATTTTAATGGTTGATTTACCATCAGAGAGTTACTTGGGGAAGCCACAAGGCAAAAGAACCTAATTAATATAGAAAGTCAACAATAATTTGAACTTGTTTTCATAAGTTGCCTGATAAAGGAACATACCAGCTCTGGGTTATCAGTATGAATTAATGGTGGCTTCTTGTGCTCCTGGCCAGAATCATTATGAACTATTTAGCATATAAGTTATTATAGAAAATATTTTTCATATAGTAGAAATTGACTCATTCATTTCACTAATCTGCAAATCCAGTAATTTTAAAGTCAATCTCAGCAGTCTTTCCCTATTTTCAGTAAAATTTATTAATAGAGACTTGTCATGAGATTTCATAGTGCAAAGACTTCAGTATTTCTACAAAAGATACTAGAGTATATTTGCTTATCTATTTATTACAAAATAATTGAATAAAAAATTAAAATGAAAATACTTCAGATAGAGCAGTATTTTTTATACTGTAACATCATAGCAGTTTGTCATGTCCATGTGCATAGAAAGTACTCATACTAGCTAATTCGCTTTGGTCTTTAAGGTTCTTTGATGATAAAGAAGTAAAATTTTAGAGAAATAGAAGAAGAATTCAATACATTACTGGGAATATACAACAAAAACAGAAAGAATATTAAGTTTCTCAATGTTTGGGACAGCCATAACATTTTTACTTGTGTCTAATTTTGGGGTCTCTACTCTCCATAGCCACCCAATAGAGTTCTTATCAAATTACACAATTCACATAACAGAATGGGCTGAAAAGGTGTGAATAAATGGAAAAATTATAATAAAATTTTCATAAAAACAGGCCAGAATAATAGTGATTTCAGCTAGGCATGAATATTCAACTCTGTCTATGATGAAAAGTTACATCAATGGTGTGAGGATTTTATTGTCAAGCAAATGCTGAAAACAAAATCTGTAATGGAAAAAGAAATATTTTTTCTGAAACCCATTGAGGATAATAAATAAATTATTACTAATTTTCAATAAAGCCTGCAGCTGTACCACTGTGGCATCTGATCCTGTCAGATCTCAGAAGCTAAACAGAGTGGGGCCTGGTTAGTACTTAGATGGGAGACTGCCTGGGAACACCAAATGCTGTAGGCTTGGGAGAAGGACCCAGCAACCCACTCCCAATTAATCTGCCACTGAAAACCCTATGAACAGCAGAGAAACACTGACAATAGTGTTTCGCCTGTTGAACATAGGGTCATTATGAGTTGGATACCAACTCGATGCCACCTAACAACAGCTTCCATGGTCATTTCCATTATTCTTCTTCCTTTCCTTTTAGTGCTTTCTTTAGTGTAGATTTTTGGGTCACCAAGAAAGGTATATATGTTTACACCATCATATATGTATAAGTATCAACTTCTAGAATGTCTGATGGCTTTTTGTCTTTCTTTCCTCCTATACCCTCAACCACTGAGAAGCTGGGGATTGTAATTATCCAGCTGGAAGAAGATAGAGGAAGGATAGAAGGGAGAGAGAGAGAGCGAGCAAAAGAGAGTGAGAGAGAGCAAGCATGGAAGGAAGAGAAGGAGAATGAGAGGGAAGGAGGGGAAAACTAAATAAAAGTGTTTGTGGACTGAAGAGTTCCTGCTTCCACAAAGGTTATTATTGTTGTTGTTGTTGTTGTTAGGTGTTGTGGAGTCATGTTCTACTCATAGTGACCCTTATACGGTTTTCAATGGCTGATTGTTTCGGGATTGCTTCAGGAGTGGATGGCCACATCATTCTCTCATTTTTGGAGTGCTAGAAATTGAACTCAGGACCTCAAAGACTGCAGAGCAGTGCTCTACCAACTGAGCTAAATCCCAGCCCACTCCATAAAGATAGAGTGAACATATTTTCCCCTATTCATCTCACTAAGTACAATTAAATCTCTTGACACTAGATATAAAACCCATAAGAAGATTCAGAAAGGTTTTTTTTGTTGTTTTGTTTTTGTTGTTGTTGTTTTGTTTTGTTTTGGTACTGGGGGTTGAACCCAGGGCCTCGTGACTGCATGCTTTGCAAGTGCTGGACCACTGAGCTGCACCCCAAACCCATTTTTTAATTTATTGAGACAGGGTCTCACTAAGTTACACAGACTGACTCTGGTCTTGAATTTGCGATCCTCCTGCCTCTGCCTCCGGAGCTCCTGGGATTACAGGCATGCACCACTCTGCCCGGTGCAGAGATTCAGAATGTTGGAGAGACTCTAAGTATTTGAGGGAAGGCACTTGATGGGGAATTTGGGTCCTGAGGAATGATACAGTGGTGAGTTCCCTGGGCTTTTGTTTGCTTCATATATCCCAAAGTAAGTACTGGAGTAATCAATAACACAGCAATGCCAAAGGATGTGGATAAACAGAAACAAAACCACACATACAACAAACTTCCCTCTCTTTCACCAGAGGACAGGAAAGGAGTAGTCTAACAAACATTAAGACAATAACTTTTCTATCCAGCTAAACAATGTAGAAAAAAACGAAACAAAACTGTTGCTTCATCCTTGCTGGGAAGGTCATGTCGATGATCCCAAGGAATCTACAAATAAGAGTTTTTTCATTTTGATGACATGACACGCTCTTCTTTTGCCCATACTTCTTCTCAAAAAATCTTTTCTGTTTTTTGTATTCTCTCTTTCATTTGGTGGGACTACTAGCCAGCTAGTCATTCAGGTCTGAAACCTCTATCTTATACATCTTAAACTTTTCCATCTCCACTACCCTATTCATCTCTTCCAGGTAATCATATAGTTAATCACCCAGTTTTGTTGACTTTATTTTATATCATTTCTCTACTGTCATGTCCCTTGTTTTTGCCTTCATTTTCCTCTCATCTGAATACCCTCTTATATATCTTCAGGCATGTTCTCCATTTCCAAGAAACAACCAGAGTGATTTATCTAGAATGCACTTGACCCTGCCGTGTCTAGCCTAAAGTCGTCCAATAATTACTTGTTGCTTACAGGTCAAATTGGATGCTCTTGATGTGCCAACAAAGGTTGCTGGTGTTATGGTAACTGCAGCATCTCCAGTTTTACCCCTCTTCATAGCCTGACTCACATATTGTACATGTTCCTACCTCCATGACATTGCTCATGCTCAGTCCTCTACCTTGAATGTTGTCTTTGATCGGAGTCCTTATATGCACACATACACACCATTTGACAATTTTTAAGACTTAATTCAAGACTCAAAGCTTGCAGGAAACCTCTGTCTCTGACCCTCTTAGTCTAGATGAGTTTCCCATTTCTGTGTTCCTGAAAAGGTACTCTTACCCCCTGCTATTGGTTTTAGCATGGCCTTACTTTATAAGCATAGAACTGGATTGAACTTTTCTCAAAGCTTTTTAGGATTTGTTTTTCATGAACCTCTAAGGCATACCTTGTATCATTTAATATCACTCATTCCTCACTTATTCAAATTAAACAGAATTGGGAAGTGTTTCGATCTGTTGTACATAGGGTCGCTAGGAGTCGGACTCGACTCCATGGCACCTAACAACAACAATTACTTCCATGTGGGAATATGCTAGAGACAGGAGATATATACATACATGAGGTACGGCTTTGCCTGCCATTTCTTGTCTTAAAGTATAAGACATACATTTTTATTTGTTGTCAGATGCAGAAAGCGGGGCAAGTCTTTCTTGAGGAGACTAATGTTAAACTTTCTTAAGTCATGCCAATGTGAAGATGAGCCCCATGAGGTGCTCTGTTGCTGCGCATGCTGAGGGAGGACCGCCTGTGTTGGTGAAAGATTTCTTGTGGTGAGCGCAGCCCTACTGGTGTAGCTTTCAGAGCAAATAGAGCCACAGACTCTTAAGAGTCAGATTATGCCAGTTAATTTATCCTGAGCATTTCAGTAGTGCTGCAGCCTTTGGAAATCTGATCCTTCTCTATTATACTATACACAGTAAAAAGAAAGTGTTCTGAAGCCTGAGGCTTTACAGCAATAGTAACTTGGTGAGGTCAGAACTTACCTTGTTTTCTGTTGTTAGAGTCACAGTGCTAGTATTCTAGCACCATTTTCCCCTTTTCTCATGTTGATTCTAAACATCACTCAAGCTTTATTGTTATTTTGGTTATAAAGGATTAGGAAATGTTATAGTAAAATGTAGGGTTATAGAAGACTCAAAACTCTCTGTACGATGCCTGGTCCTTTGTACTATTAAACAATCAGTGCACAGAATCAACAACAACAAAAAGGGTGTCTGTGCAATGTTGTTAGCCAACAAAAGACTCCTTGGAAGACAAATTGGAGAAGCAATGCTGGCTCTCTTTTAATAACGTGACAAAGAGCTAATTCAGCATCTTTAAAAGAAACTAAAATAAGCACAACCCTTTCAAAAAGCCTTTATATTCAATGTAAAGGAAAATGTGTCTTCAAATCCTAAGAGTTCAGCTTCCACTAGTTTCAATGGGAGATGCACATTCACAGCCAAGGGCTAATTTTGGCCTATGTGTTCCCCCAATATGTTCTCATGGGTGATCATTTTAGTTTCAGCAAAGTGTTTCCTCTAGCTATTATAGCAAGTGTTTAAAAGTTTAAAGCGATGCGAATAGGCCAGAATCTAAATCAATATTCTGTAGTACAAATAAAGAGAAAAAAGGTTTAGGTGGCATGCTCATGGTACATGCTCTAATTCCCTGGTAGGGAGATCAAGGCAGTTTCAACAGGAACTTAAAAATGAAAGAACCTTAAAAAAATAGCAAAACGAAACAAAAACCCCCAGATGTTAACAAAACTATTTCTACCCATCAGTGAGAAATGACTGGTCAGGTTTTGAGATCAAGACATTGGGATTATGAAGGGAAATACCACTTGTGTCAAATGAGAACTGAAAGGCATAAAGAACTCAGATCAATAGGCAAGAAGCTTATTTATCCTCCTCAATGCAATTATTTTAACAGAGTTCGCACTGACTTTGTTTAGCTTTTAGGTATATTACTTTTGTTCTGGGCTGGGATTTAGCTCAGTTGGTAGAGCGCTGCGCTGCAGTCTCTGAGGTCCCGGGTTCGATTCCCAGCACCACAAAATGGGAGAAGGACCTGGCAATCCACTCCCAAGGCAATCCCAAAACAGTCAGCCATTGAAAACCCTATGAGGGTCGCTACGAGTTGGATACTGACTCGATGGCACCCAACAACTTTTGTTCTTGTAATAGTTTATATGGAAATTATGTGATATGAATATTGTGTTTTTTCCTCTTCCTCACCTCCCCTTCCTCCTTCATCCTTCCCTGCCCACTCCTCCAAAGTCCTGTTACAGATATTTGTGGGGAGGACAGTGGGCCTGCTGAATCTCCAGGGTCTGAAGATTACTCATTATTTTCTGCTCTTCAAGATCCTTGAGTGAGTTTAATTTCAAACTGATAACTAGAAGGAAATACTACATTGAAATAACTTCCAAAAAGAAGCTCATCTCCAGCCCAGTTTATCCTTTTTACTTCACTGCAACAGCAATTTGAGATGTCATGGTAGCAAAAACAAAGGAAAGCTTAGGGTCTTCAAGATTTAAAAAGAGGGTCTCATATAAGATAGTTTAATGATCAAGATGCCAAATGAATTTTATTATGAAGCAAATATGCTTTTAAAGACTATCTCATAACAATTGCAGCAATAATAAAAATACATGATAAAAATAAATAATAAAAATTGAGATTCATATTCCAGAGTCTATTTTTACATGTATTATCTTGTGAATCACTAAAGCAGTTATAAAACAATTTCATAGTTTTCTCTAAGATATATTTCTATGTAAGTAAAAAATAAGTTTAAGAAAAAAGTAGAAAAGGAATATCCAGTGAAGAAACACTAGGAAGATTTGAATTACAAGGTAATCACTCTGAAAACATGCAGTAATTTTTATGTCAAATATATTGTAAATGCCTGCAGCCGTAGCCCTGTGGAATCCGATCCTGTCAGATCTCGGAAGCTAAGCAGGGTCAGGCCTGGTTAGTACCTGGATGGGAGACCACCTGGGAACACCAGGTACTGTAGGCTTGGGAGAAGGACCTGGCAACCCCCTCCCAAAAATCAATCTGCCATTGAAAACCCTATGAACATCAGCGAAGCACTGACAATAGTGTTTCCCCTGTTGTACAGAGGGTCGCTATGAGTCAGATACCGACTCGACGGCACCTAACAACAACAACAACATATTGTAAAATTTAAAAAATGGCAAAAATACAGTAAAATGGCCTTCATAAAATTTGTCGTGGCAGTATCTCTGGAGAAGGATGTTCCTTGGATGAGTTGTTATTAGGTGCTGTCGAGGCGGGTCTGACTCTTAGTGACCCTATGTACAACAGAACAAAATACTCTCTGACACTCTGAGACTGTGCCATGCCCAGCACTATGTCAGTGCTTCTCTGCTATTCATGGTATTACCAAATCATTATAAGTGTGATAGGAACCCTACATTCCAACTCTACTACCTTTTCTGTTTTCTTCTTCTATGGAAACTGCATTTCCTGAGGTTTTTAACTCTATCTTGAAATTTTAATAATTTACCCACTAGGAAAATGCATGTGAAAGTCCTTGACAATGGGAATTTTCATTCTAGATGATATTGTATACCACTCTTGATGTCTAGTCACTTTTGAAGCTTTAATTTTCTTCTCTTTGTCCATCTTCCAGATTTGTATATCTAGTTTGGAGTTAAAATTCCACCCATATCATAGAGAAGTTTGTTGCTATGACAGGGAGAAAGAATATGCAGACACATGAAAAGTTAAATTACCAGATAGTAGATGTTTAGAATATAAGAATTAAGTGAGAAAATCAGGAATTCTTCATGTGTGTCTGGAATATCGAACGAGGTCTATATTGAGAATGCTGGGAGATTTTGATAGAAGGGGAGGAGCAAGCAGTGATGCAGGGGTAGGAAAAGGGTAGAAGGGATAACAGGGAAAGGAGGAAGTAGACATTACTACTTGAGACTTGGAGGCACGACAGATGATGAATGTGTGTTCCTTAAGTGGAGATGGATTAACCTGGCTGATTAGCTTGACAGGCAGGAAGGCTTGTGTTAAGGGGCTAGTGAGAATGCTGGTAGAAACGGTGGTTTGGGCCTCTTTCTGGAAAACAAGATATTAAGCTATGGAGTTTGAACTTTTTTGGCAAGGTGAGCAACTAACGTTTTGGGGAAGGATCATGACTCTGAATGAAGCATTTTAGATAAGTGAACTTGGCAATAATTTTCAGAAAGGAAGGTAAAATTAGTATTACAAAGAGCAACTAGGAGGTGGCTGCAGGAATCTAGGCTGTAGGTGATAAAGGTATAGACTTATTCCAGCTCTGTGCAAAACACACATATTGCTGTGTGTTGACAATATAAAATTCTCTAGCATTCCCTAGGAGTCTGTCAATCCCAGTAGCTTTTAACTAAATGGGACACTTAAAATTTTGTCATATGAATAGGAGAACATAACCCAAATATGCATATGAATTTTACCACATATTAGTCAAAAGATTTCATAAACCTCATAAGTTGATAAAAGTGTAACCAAAATTGACATAATATTTGCATAATGGAAAAAAGCTAATGCTGTATCACTCTGTACCCCACCAATATTTACCAATAAAGGAGGAAAAAATTTGTCATAGGGATTGTAGATGTATCTGCATAGTTAACTAAAGAAACAAAACTGCTGTGGAGACCAATTTAACTGAAATGGAGAATTGCACAGGCTCCAAATAGCATATGTTCAATTTATACAATTGTTTTAGTCTATAAGTAAAAATTACTACACGTTTAAGAGGGAACCTATTTTTATTTCATGGTTTTAGAGACTGACCAGGCTTGCCTTGGTTGGATCCCCTGTTTTCTCTCAGGCCTTAGCTTTCTATAGATTGTACCAAGTTCACATTGAGTAACTCCTGAATTCCTTCAGGGGACTGCAGAGTCCATGAATGAAGAATCAGGTCACCTTTCTTGAGAAAGCAGCGGGGCAGTCAATCAACATCACTGTTTGCAACTTGGTTAACTGGCAGCCTGTTGCTTCTAGTTTACTTTTATGGGGATAATTTTGAAAGAATTATTACAGTGCAGATGAGCTTAACTAAATAGGGGCTATAGTTTTTCTAAATATTGGTGAGGTAAATTCTGCCGAACTTCAGGAATTGTAGTGATCTGGGTGTATTTTCCTTTTGTATTACATTCTTTGTGCCTCTATTTTTTATTTTTATTTTTGTGGTACTTACTGCTCCTGAATGTCTCTTTAAGTTAAGATGTTGTTTAGACAATGGTAGAGCTGGCAGACTATGACATTACATGCTGTATTATCCATTGTTTGTTGACGAGACTTCATATCTGTGGTAAAAATAAACACGATGCCTCTCAGCTTATTTCAATCCATTCAATACTTTTCTATAATTGTGTAACTCCCTCAGAAAGAAAGAAAGAAAGAAAGAAAGAAAGAAAGAAAGAAAGAAAGAAAAGAGAAGGGATAAAAGAAAGAAGTGGCTTCATCCATGAATTATTATTATATTATAATTATATATATATTATAATATATATAATTATATTATTATATTATTATATTATAAATTATTATTATAATTTTCAGGAGCAGGCTGAATGGCAGCTTCAGTTGACAGAGAAGTGCAACAATTGTCTTGGTGGAGTTCTAAACATAATGAGTTACTTTTCTTTTACAATGACAGTTTTCCTTCCTGTACTTTTCTCTGGAAGCAGTCATTTTTGTACTGGTAAAAACTGTGTTGAAATTTTTTTTCATTAAGATGGAGGAGTCGATTTCTGGCCATATTGGTTCAGCTTTAGTTCATAAGTATACCAGTAGGTGTTGCTGTGCTAGCACTAATACTGAGTCCACAAAAATTAACTGGTCACTTTGTGGTGACTTGGTCCAAAGCATTCTAATTTGTCTATTCCTTTTCAATGATTAGGATGCTGTCACTTCATACTTAAGGCCTGAAGGGATTATTTTGACTGCAAAATAAGTTTTTAAATAATGAGAATCTCCTGTTCTGCTGAACAGGCTCACAAACTGGAAAGTAATTTCAGTGACTTCCAGTAGTTAAGATAATTTGACCTTTGGAAGATCAAGTAATGGCAATTTGAACATACAGAAAAAAAAATCATTGTTCTCCTTTACTCTTCTTTTTCACATTTCTGCATTTCGTTCATGATATGTATTATTAGCACCCTAGGATCCCAAATTTGCTTTTAAAAAAAGTGAATATCTCTCTGCCTGGTATAACTTTTAAAACATTTTCTTGTTAGACAAACAAGTAAATTCATACACAATCTACTCTTTAAGTCTTCAAAACACACCTCAGTTTCTCAAGTGTGTTTATATTGAAAAATGTTTTCATAATCCCACACATAGGCAGAAAGAAATGATTTCCTTGTGTTAACCTCTATAACCCTGACGCCAGTACTAATTATTAAAAGGAAACAACAGACATAACTACTTCTGGTTTTGACTTCAAGAGTGAAATATTAGTGACTTCTACATTCAAAAATTAAGTTCTTAAAGTTAAAAGAATTTTGATTATTGATTCTTAGACAATAAGCTGACCAATTCAATGTGTGCTTTGGAGAAAAAGAAGTGTAGTTATGTACTTTCTACTGCACTTGCATCTTAAGTTTCCTTAGTTGTACCAAATTTATGAAATTGAACAGTGAAAATTCAAACTGTTGATGGGACTTTTTCTTTTTAATTGTTAAACACAGCAGAAACTTACACAGTTCAGGATGAAGACTTGAGCTTTGATCTGAAAACAGTTTCCAGAATGTGAATGGACCTTCTGGAACACAGTGAAAGGACAGGCACTGGGTGAAGGAAGGAGGAAAGAATACAACTCTTGAGGGAGATGAAGAGAGAAGCCCAGGAGAAAAGTGAAGAGTGGATGAGACTGTGAAGTTGTTATATTTTTGTTTACATAGTTTCAACTATTCAATAATATGAAGCAATAACAGTATATTGAGCCTTTAACAAGTAGGGCTGAATCACATGAGCCAAAGAGAACATGGATTTTTCTATAAACTACTCAGTGCACATTTAAAAATAATCTTTAATAAAACAGTGAAGTACTTCTGTTGTAGAAATCTCTTAGCACTTTCTAAACAGAAAAACAATAAAGCATCATGAAAGCTAGGGTTCAGAGCAAAGTAAATAAATCTAAACCTTTTTCTGTATTATTTCATAATGAATTTTCATTGATTTTTATAGTCATAGGATTTGCAATCTGTGATCTCTTCTCCCTGCCTCTCTCCCCTCTCTACCTCCCCACTCTCTCTTTTCCTCTCCATCTCTCAATGTTGTCATTTGGGGACAACTTCAGTATATGTTAGATAGCTGGGAGATTACACAAGGTGAAGGAAAACATCCAGACAGGTTTTCTCCCTGTAGAGTTTCATTATCAAAATGCTCTGAAGTCATGGGTGGTGAGTAT
Source organism: Pedetes capensis (assembly GCA_007922755.1). NCBI lineage: Eukaryota > Metazoa > Chordata > Mammalia > Rodentia > Pedetidae > Pedetes > Pedetes capensis. The sequence goes on along the minus strand of VMDO01005710.1, from coordinate 66,226 downwards.
GATAATGTAGAACTGTAGATTGGTTGGTAATCAACTCAATGTTTGTAGTAACTGGAGAGGTAGCATTCTAATCAGCCCTCATACCATCCCATAGAAGTTGGGTTTAATTCAGCTAAATGGCGCATGATATGGACTTCACTCCCCTTCAATTTGGTTTCTCCCCTCCAGCGAATTCTTAATCAGAATTTCCTGCTACTTAGTAACTAAATTAAAATCTGTAAATTGTAGGCAACTGCATGTAATGCAATGACATATCCATAAGCATTAAAATTGCATAGAGCATTCTGTGAAATGAACATTCTAACACAATCATAATGTTAAGTTTTCTTATAGTGAAATAATCCAGTGTGATACAGCAATAAAGCATAAAGGATCACTTATCTTTGTTTCTAAAGACAAGAATTAAAAGATAGATACTTTTCTCAACAAAGTATTGATTTAAAAAGGGTTTGGTATAAAATACCTACTCAAATAATAATTATACTTATAAACTGATCACTTAGTATGTGGCAGATATTTTACTAAGTATTTCACATACCTTATTTTATTTAATCTTCACAAAAATTTAATGAGACATGTTCAGTTATTACATACTTCCTATATATAAGAAAATTGAGAGTCAGAAAGGTTAAGTAACTTACCCAAGGTCACACAACTGGCTAGTATTGGAACTGTGATACAAATCTAGTTATGCCTGATGCCAGGTTTTGGGGTAGTTACACCGCTGTGGAAATATGGTTGGTGTATATGTATGCATTTACTTTTTTTATTAGTTTTATCTTATTTTGTATGAGTGAATGTGAAGAAATCAAAGAGATAATTGAATGTGTGACATATGTAGTTTAAGTCAGACTTCTTGCTCTGTAGGCATTTGTGATGGAATGTTAAACACTGATTCATGAAATTGTGAAATACTGTCTTTGATAGAGCGCTGCTCTGCACTCCCTGTGGACCCGAAAGGAGGGAGAGAAGCAGCAGCACTCTTGGTGTAGAAAGCAATGGAGTTTGATGACTCAGAGCGTAATATGAGTGAGAGCGTAATGGTGGACAGTGTAAAGGAACTAGGTGAGAAATGGAGAGAATGCAGAGAAAGAAAGGTTTGAGGCCAGAGTGCTGTAATGTCCACCTAAAGATCAAGTCATGATCTCCAATACTCCATGTAATGAGCTACGTGTTCATCCTCAAAAAGACTGCATATTCTGCTCATAAAGAAGGTGAGCTGCTCAAGACCAGATGGTGGATAAAACTGTAAGAGAAGGAAGGACTTGCCATTGGAGGAGGTGGAAAATATTAACTAGTGATGAATGAATAACATGATATATTATTCCTGAAGGGTCCTCCATTGAACTTGTCATGTGTTCTCATGACTATTAGGGTTACTCTTCCCTCTTACTGTCTGTTGATATTCTTTTTTTTCAATTCTACTTCTATTAACCTTTTCTCCAAGCCTTTTATAGGAATATTTAATTTGAATTTTTATTTTCACTATAATGTTATTTTATTTAAAACATGAGGTCCAGCATTTATTAAGTTTTGTCAGGGTGTGTATTTGTGCAGTTTTCCTTCAGACTGTGAGTTTCTTGAGGTAATAACCATTTAGTTGGCCATTAATACAATGTAGACATAGGTGTTGGAAATGGTAGTAGATTAGCTTGTCTAGATCATAGAGTTTAAACTATCCCTTAAAGCTAAAAGTATAACATTTTAGAACAATATATTGAGCTTATATTTGCCAAATTTGTTGCTCAAATTAATACTTTATATAAACTTGTGAGGTAGACATTATTATCTCTATGTTTTAGATGAGGAAACTAAGGCTTAGAGTTGCTATGTAACTTGCTCAAAGTAATACAATTATTTGCCTGACTCCAAAGCTTCTTCTCTATCCCACACAGCAGTGGTTCTCAGTCTTTAGCACACACAGAATCCCCTGATGGGCCCAGCTGGAAGCAGTATTATGCAGTAGAACCCAAAAATTTATTTTCTAAAGCGTTCCTAGTCAGGTAACATAGATGTTGCCATTTTGAAGACCACATTTTGAGAACTATTGCCTAGACAGTGCGGGGAGAGATTTTGCCCAGAAATCATATATATTTCAAAGTGTTCCCAGATGATGCTAATGAGAAGCTAGCGTTGTCAACCACTGCTCTCCTTTGTGGAGAGCCCTGGCTGCTAATGTGACTTTATTACAGTACTAGTTCAGAACCGAGAGGAGTGCAGGGATGATTGTGCTTTATGGTTCTGAGAGGAAAATGAGTTTGGCAGATAGGCTAGACCAGATGTGTTAGAGTTGGAGAGATATGGAAAGTTGGGTCTTTTTCCTCTTTGGTGTTTTGCTAGAGCTCGCCCATCAGATCTCCCTAAAATGTTGCTTTTGTAGAGGTGCTACTCAGGTATCTGCAGAACTGCCAATAAACTACTGACCTGGGTAACCTGTCACTATCTTTCCTTTCAAGCCATGCTTTGCTGCAACACTTGTGCTCCGATCAGGTCAGTCTTTGCATCAGGCCCTGGTCTAACAGAGTGCTTTTCTTTTTCAGCTCTCTTTTATTATTCTGATGTGCACTCTCCCATCCTTAGCCCTGCCCAATTCTAGTCACTCTCCTAATCTCTCTTTATAAACAATAACATCTAATTATTATTATTATTATTATTATTATTATTATTATTATTATTATTACTGAGGTACTGGGGATTGAACCCAGGGCCTCATGCTTGCATACTTTGCAAGTGCTGGACCACTAAGCTGCACTCCCAGCCCCTTCCCCCTTTTTTTCACTTTTTGAGACAGGGTCTCACTAAATTATTCAGTCTACCTCTGGTCTCAAACTTATGAACCTCCTGCCTCTGCCTCCTGAGTCACTGGGATTACAGGAGGGTGCCACTGCATCTGGCTCAAAATCTAAAATTAATACTCACATGACATAGCACAGGAAGGCTGATAAAAAATCTTACCTCTCCCCTGCTCCCTTACTCCTCAGTCCTAATTCTCAGAGAAAAGAATCTTCAACACTTAGAACATATTTAACTGTGCTGTTATCTTATAGTTGATTAGTTTTAGAAATCATTTGCTTCCTGTCATGAGCATGAAGATGTAAACTTCTTACCTTCCCATTTCCCCTCTCTGTCCTCTCTACATAGTGATATTACATTTAATTTTATTTTCTAGGAAGTTTCTCAGTGTAGCCTGAGCATTGTTTCTGACTAAGGAGCTGCCAAATTTGGCCCTTAGGTGGTCTTTGTGTCTCGGTAGTCATTCTTTCCTATTGTATTATTATGACATCTAAGAATGCTGAATGATAAAACAAATAAGAAAAAGTACGTGAGAAATGAAGTGTAAAGTAAGACAAGAGTAAAGCCCATAACATTTTTGAAACATGAAAACAAGTATAAGAAATAATCTAAGAACAAAAAAAGTAGAACCAAAAGTAGGAAAATAAGAGCAAAGTACGTGATATAATTGTATGGAGATGCCATAATGAAACTCATTATATTGTGCACTAATTAAAAAATTTAAAAAGACAAAAAAGAGAGAACAGTAGAGAGTTGGTTTAACATCAACCATAGACAAGGAAAGGAAATCTGTATCTTTCCATTTTATAATAACATAGAAATGGAAGGAAATAAGGACCACTCATCTGATTTGGTTCTGGAGTTGACAGCGCTGAAGGGTCACCCTGAGGAAAATATGTCCAACATCATGAGTGTAGGAAGTAGGGGGACATAAAAAGGAGGAAGTTTGTTGTTGTCATGTATAAATATATTCATAGCCTGAATATCGCAGAACTTTTAGAAACTGAGCATATTACTTCTTCCTCTACTTTTTGTCCGGTTAATTTGTTAGTACCTTATGTAATTGCTTGTCAATGTTCCTTTATCTCTTCTCCCAGCCACTTGTCACTGCATGAAAGAAATTATGCTCTGAGAGAAAGTGAGTAATTCTCTTCCTGCTCCTATAAGTAAATTGGTCTGAATTAAAGCAACTGAGTAAATACATTGTTTGGATTGGAACTTTTGGTTTCACTATTGTCCAAGAAGTTTGGCTAACCCTAAAAGAGAGAAAGACAAGAAAGTTTATGTACATATAGCCAAGGGGATGAATAAGGGGGAATAAATGGGAAATGAGAATGAGTATATGTAAGAAAAAGTAATTTAGCTTAGTTTTGGATATGTTGGGATTTTGTAGGTGGTAAGTCAATGAGGCATAGTTGGGAATATGGCAATGAAGTTTGGGTGGAAGTTTATGTCTAGATCTAGATGAGAATCATTCCATAAAAGATGATCACTGAAGCTGGTAGAACTAATGCTCTTTCAAAGAAGAGAGTACAGAGACAAAAGACCTGGTATTGAGCATTGAAGGAACCCCTGTTAAAGAGTATTAAAAGACCAAGAACAGCTCAGAAAATGAATAGAATAATCAGCAGCAGGATGAGAAGGAGAATGTTGTGTTTCCATGGAAATCAAGAGAAAGTCAAGGAGATTCTTTAGAACAGTCTAATCCTATAAAACTGTGGGGAATCTTCAAGTACTGTACTTTGTATCCTGTACTATATATTTCATTATACATGGGAAAGGCTCAATAAATGTTGAAAGTATAAATACATAGTTCAAGAGCATAAGGATTGGGAAAGTAAAGTAGCTATTTTTTAGGTGAAATTTTAGTTGCTTTGGAGGAAGTAGACTCAGGTTTTAGGGATTTAAGAAGAGAATGAGAATGTAGGGATAGAGATAATTGACCTAGACCACTTATTAAGAAATTTGGACAAAGAAAGAATATGTAGAATGAATACTTATCAGAGAGGCATCAGAATCCAGTGAAGGGACTTTATAAATTATAACAAAACTTAGAATGACTATGGGTATAAAGGAAGTAACCAGTGGATAGAGAGGAATTTAAAATATTGCAGAGAAAGGATTTGATGAGGGAAATACATGTATCAAGTCTTGTTATCTGGAAAATTGTAGAAACAATATTGACAGATGTATCTCTTTTGATCTAATTCCATAAAAATTTTTAGATCTGAGCTACTACAACTCATAGTAAAGTGAAGAACCTTAGACTGTAGGATTTTGAAGTTTCAACAGTCCTCATCCCCCTTGTTTTACAAACCAGAGTCCATAAAATAAGTTTATATTAAAGACAGGTTTAGTTTAAAGATTGGAAAAAATGAGGTTTGGCCTTAAGTTACTTTATTTTTGGTTTACTAATGAACTTAACAATACAAAAGATCTGCAGTTGTCACAAATCACTTAATGACAGGGACACATTCTAAAAAGTTCCTTTTTAGGTGAGAGCATCATTATGCAAACATGAGAGAGTATACTTACACAAACTTAGGTAGTAGGGCAGACTACACATAGTTTGGGGACATCAAACTACAAGTTAAACTGCTATAACAAACTGAGACTAATCTATAATATACTCAGAGTGATAGAAGTTTATTTCTCTCATGGAAGAGTATATGGATAAATGGCCCAGGGCTGTCAGGACTAAGTTTTATCACTCAAGATTGCTCTAGCATAATCCTTTCACACTCAACAGCAGAGTGACTGAGACTACTCAAAGCATAGTGTCTATAGGAAGGTGACTTGGAAGTTGTACAAATTCCTTCCACTCACATCCTGGGTCCAAATTTAGTCATGGGACTCTGAACTGCAAAGAAGGCTGAGAAATATATTCCATAGCTTGGGCCTCCATTGCTTTTACTGCATTTTTATTCTTCATGGTTCTAGATAAACATTACTACTCACAGCATTAGTTAGGTGTTTCAGATGGGAGAACCGAGGCAACAAAACAGACAAGCAAAATGAATGCTTAATGAAACATCACAACATATTGAATAAATATGAGAGAGATTAAATACAAATTTACAGAGGCATCTATTTAAAACGACAATTCTATTTGGGTGCCTGTTTGAATTTCTAGCATGCAGCATTTTTCAGCCAGTGTGTGTCTGTTGTCTCTGGGCAATTAAAATTATTCAGCATCAAAATCCTAACTCTGGGACCAGAAAAAGGAATCTAAGAAGCATTTACTAATAGTCTGATTCAGAACAACTGTTTTTCCTTTTGGTCTATTCATGCATATTTCAATTGGCATTAATGTAAAGTACCAAGTGGGCTCTCTTCTACATGAAATCCTTGTTCTCAACTTGGCAGCAATCCGGGCACCCTGTTCTAAATGGTCATTCTGATATGGTAAATCAGTAATCCTCAGCCGGGTCTAACAATGAGGAGATTGCTGGAGGCAGGTGGTGTTGTGAGGCCTAATTCTGTTGGCATTAAGTGACAATTCAGATTTGCTGCAGGAGCAGTAAATTGCACTGTTTTAAAACAGGAAATCTGAGTTAAAAGCTGTGTAAAACCATTATACTGTAGCCAGGACTCCAGGCTCTTCTAATTAGGTCATTTGGAAAAAGATGACCTTTTAGTTTTTGTGCCTCTTTGCTGGGGACACATGTTTCTAATTATCATTTGTATTTTACTTCACCAAAACTGTTGACAAGCTGAGCACTTTTTGTGTGCATGTACGAGTGAGTATGTGTGTCTGTGTGTGTGTGCACATATGCGTACACATACTTTATGAAGTCAATGACATTTTTTTTGTGTCCTAGCATTCTGCATAGAGAAGATGGAAACAATGTGCATAGCAATTTTAATGTTAGAGAAACCATAAGTCAGATGGGCTTGAGTGAAGAACATGTTAAGGGATGTTTCTAATGTCCTGGGTGTTTTAAGCCAATTTGACTTTAGTTTTGTCTAAAATCATTGCATCAATATTTGTTCTGTTTTGGGCTGGCAGGTGGGTGTGTAAGATGTAAGGGAGAAATGAACTTCAGCCCACATTGTTACTAGAAAAATAGCTGCTGGTCATGCTTGAAATTCTGTCTAGGACCAAACCCAAAAATCTCATGATGATCTTTTAAGACTTGCTTGCCCTTCTGTGTGCTATTGTAGGCATGTTTACAAATGCAAACAAATATCATCTTCTAATGACCACTTTTTTCCAAAAGAAGTACAGAAATAAAGGGACAACATCAATGTATGGTTCAAAAGTATATTTTGTATTTTAGGGCATTGCCCAAGAAATGAAGCTTTCCCTAAGGCTGGCTCTCCTCTGACTTCCTTTTCTGTTGTGGGGAAAGTTTCTCAATGTGCTATCAGGTTCTTTATTTGAGATCATAAAATCATAAAATCACAGAGCTAGCAGGCCTTTGAGAAGGCTTCTAGCTCACAGTCTGCCTTGAGGCCTTTCTGAACTTAAACTCTCCTGGAACATAATGGTCTACTTTTAACAATCTGGCACAGGGGAAAGTTGACAAGGAAGGATGGCACTATCTAAATGTTTAATATATAAATTACTCGGGCAGTTTGAAGAAAATGTATGGAAGATGACTTGAAGTTTATTATGAAATTGCTAATAATTTATTCAAATCAATTTTCTCTAAGAAGTTCTATGGTGGGTAATGATGGGTCTCTAACAGAGTAGTTCAAAGTCTGGAAAGGAACTGGCAGTCCTTGTTTGACAGAAGTTGGCAAAATGTTGAAGTACCCTGAGGTGGGGTTCTGAGTGGCATAGCTTGGGGCAGTGCCAGGTGAAGCTATTAGCTAGGTGAAGTGTTTCTTGATTTGGGCACTCCCTGAAGTCTGCCAGTTTTTCTTTTAAGTATTTATTTATTTATTTATTTATTTATTTTTATACTGCTATGGTAATGCTAGAAGACTTGCCCTCTTCTTTTCTTTATTCTTAATCTCAGTTGTTTGATAACTATTTGCTATTGAGATGTTAGCCAATACCTGAAGATTCAATTACAAGTGGTAAAAAAGCACATAAATAGATTGTAGGTTTGAGACTTGGGTCTAGAAGACACTTCCTCTTGCCAGTTAAATAGCTAGTTATGGTCATACTCACAAGAGGCCCATAAGAATACACCCAGCAGACCACTAAGCACAGTGACAGTAATTGACCAAGGGCACCAGTTGTTGTGCTCTGAAATATGTCCCTGAGTTTGCTCTGATGTTATACTTCCCAAGGACTCAGTCAATGGACAGAATCAGGCAGGCATACTAGGGAAGGCTCATTCCTGGGAGACATACACTTCTGACAGCTAACTGGCTTGAGACCTTTTCCACTGCCTTGCAGGACTTCTCTTATACTGCTGGGTGTTGCAGGAAGCTTCCAGCAAACAGTCCTTCCCTTTGTGCCTCGCTCAGCATAAGGCCTGCATAGGGTTCTCATCTCTCTGTCTCCCCTGGCACCCTTCCCACTTTTACTTGCATTTTCTTTAATGAAATTCCCAACTAGAGAATCCTTAATTTCCCAAACACAATGAACACTAAGATGCAGTGCTTTATAAAACTTTGTTTGAAGGCTTGACGGTATTATAAGAGGATAATGTGAAAAAGGAAAACTTAGATCTGATCAAATCCCACCATTGTAGATGCCATCTGTGATGACTATTGCAGGGAGAAAAAATTTGACTAGTTTTACTTAGCTCCTTGTCCACTGAGACTTTGCTGGGGATCATTTTATCTCCCTTAGAAGGGAATTCCCTCAAACCAGTTCTTCTTAGAAATCTAGGACACTTCTTGCTTCCTTTCTCATTTGTCACCCTAACCAATAAATTGAAAGGAGAGTTAACATATTGGTCTCCACAGAGATGCAGTACACAAGCCATCATTAGGTCTTAGAGTCTGAAATCCCTTTTTCTGAACAAGATTTTGTCTTTTTTTTGTAAACCAAAAGATTATTAAAGTGATTTCTCCCAAGCAAGAAACATTCTTTCTCTTAACTCATACATTTCTTTAACTCCTAGAACAAACTGTCTCAAACTTGACACTATTGACATTTTAGACCAATTAATTATTGGTTGTAGTAAATTGTCTATTTAGTGTAAGATGGTTAGCAGCATGCCAGTTGTACCACCACCCCCGCTGTTACACCTAAAATGTCTCCAGATATTATCAAATATCCTATGGGGGGACAGAAACAGCCTTGGTGAAGAGTTGTTGCCCAAGAGAAATAGGCACAAACCGATGACAGCTTCTACAATAGTATTTTGCTTCTATATGGATAATTCCTATTGCGTAGAACTGTAATATTAGACAAAAAGGTAAAATCCAAGGAAAATTTTGTGTGTGTGTGTGTGTGTGTGTGTGTGTGTGTGTGAGTGTGCATGTGCACATGCCCATATGCAGCAATCTACCTCTATTACTGCTGGGAAAAGAGAACTGAGTTACTATCTGAACAATATTATTGACTAATACAGAGAAACATAATGCCAAGAGTCTGCCAAGACATTTAAATGTGTATAGTACTACACATTGTCCACCAAAGGTTACAGAAATATCCTACTTCCATCCTTACTTTTATTGATAGTACCTTGCTTATATGATATAGGTGTGTGTCATTTCTGGATCCCATCCCCTAGATTTGTCAAGGATGCCTGTTCTGTGTGACCATCTTTGTGATGCAGGCTATTGACCCTCAGGGTATCTTATACTTAGAGGGACAGAGGTCAGGGCTTATAGCTGAAAGTGTTCAGGCATTGATTTTCTGTGGTTATGTGTGACACATCATTGCTGTCTTCTGCTTTGTACTTTTCTCACCTTTTAGCCATGGCTGATGCTCCAGCCTTACTGGTAAACAGCCCATTTTCTAGAGTGGCTTTTTGGAGCCATCTGACCTTTGTCCTTCATTTTAGTATGATTCTAAAAGACAAACAATTTGGCAGGGGGTGACTTTTTCTTGTGTGTGTGGTACTAGGGTGGAGGATTGGAACCCAGGGCCTCATGCTTGTTTTGCAAACACTGTACCACTGAGCTGCACCCCCAGTCCATTTTTTTTTAACTTTTTATTTTGAGACAGGGTCTCACTAAGTTACACAGGGTGCCTCTGGTCTCAAACTTGTGATCTTCCTGTCTCTGCCTCCCAACTGGCTTGGATTACAGGCATGAGCCACTTTGCCTGGCTTGAGGGTGATCCTTATGATAGGTAGATAGGGATAACATTCGGTGTACTTCCTAGGGTCATTGTAGATTCAACCAAGAACACATCTGAAAATTGATGATCTAAGAATTGGGAAGGATACAAGGATCTTGTCATGTAGCTCTCCTCTGAAGAATTTCATTCTTTGAATTGCTCATATTTCCTCCGTCTATGACCTTTTGATCAAATTAAAGATCCAAGACATATACAATGAAGCAATTACATGATGATGCAAAACAGAATAAGGCTACACATGAGAATGAAAGGCAAGCATAACAATTGCTGTCAGAATCCATGGAAGTGGGTTACTACTGAGTGTAAGTTTAAAATGGAAAGGGCTCTGGGAGGCTTTGTTGCTTGGTTTAGGCTTTTAAGATTGAGCCAAATTTAGATGGACAGACAGAAGCATTTGTGCATCACAAACACTGGGTGCATAGGTGTAAATATTATGTGAACCAAAGCTTGGAGATAGAATCACTTTGGGATGCTGTTGGGGAGGTGGCCTTGACTTCAGTGGGAAGCTGTTGGAGACAAATATGGACAAGTAGGGATGAGGACCATCCTGGGATATTTAATTTGGGAGCTATTGAAAATGCCTTTCCAATGTTATTTATTTATTATTTATTTATTTATTTATTTATTTATTTATTGTTTTTTTTCAGCTGCAATAAAAATAATAGAATTTTGAAAATCTGACTTAGGGTGGTACTCATTCCTTGTCCAAAAACAATTCTCCTTAAAAGGGCATTATGAGAAAATGCTGTTTACTGAGAGGACAAGGGGGAAACAAAGTGTACTTCTCAGAGCTTTGCCCTTCAAGTGAGCAAGGACTTGCAGAAGAAGCAATTCTTTTGTGAGTGATATACCTAAAAAAGAAGATAGCCAGAACCTGAGTTAGTACTCATTGCTGTGGCATGCCATGGACTTTGCGTGGCTCAGAGCATCTCTCAATGCTATGCATTTAATGATGACTATATCAGAAACTGGGCTGGGATTTAGCTCAGTTGGTAGAGCACTGCTCTGCACTCTCTGAGGTCTTGGGTTTGATTCCCAGCACCACAAAAATGGGAGAAGGATGTAGCAACCCACTTCCAAGGCAATCCTGAAACAATCATCCATTGAAAACCTTATGATGGTCACTATTAATTGGATATGACTCGATGGTACCAAACAACAACAGTGGTTGTACTTACCAGAGAAACTGGTTGTACTTACTTACCAGAGGTAGAAAGTGAATATTGACTTTTATAAGTTATTGATCTTAAATTATCATAAGCTGCTTTTAAAGATACAAAGAATGTTGGCAAGGGTGCTTCTAGACTTTCAGATTAAGTTATCTTAAATACGTATAATTAGCTCTGAAAAACTGTGAGGATGGGTTATGGTTTTTAAGTTCTTTTCTTTTATAAAAAATTTGGTTGATTTTCATCTGCTTTGAATTCTCCAACTTGAAAAACTGTGTTCATAAAATTCTGAAGAAGTCTGATAAAACTAAGTTCCAACTTAAAAAAAATATAAATGTTACTTCCAAACTTTACCTCAAATAATTGCTTTTAGGAATGATGTGTCAATAAAATGATTGCAGAAGTTATTTCTTCAAATCCTGACTTTTTCCAGAAGACAGCTATTAAGTGATGGTCTATTACTGGGAAACCTTCTCTGGTGTGTGTGTGTGTGTGTGTGTGTGTGTGTGTGTGTGTGTGTGTGTGTGTACACTGGCAACTTGTTGTTTGTTGTTGTTATATATATTATATTTGTTGTTGTTAGGTGCTGTCAAGTCGAGTCCGACTCATAGCGACCCTATGTACAGCAGATCGAAACACTTGCCGATTCTGTGCCAGGCAAACAATATATATGTTGTTGTTGTTGTTAGGTGCCGTTGAGTCGGTATCTGACTCATAGCGACCCTCTGTACAACAGGGGAAACACTATTGTCAGTGCTTCTCTGCTGTGCATAGGGTTTTCAATGGCAGATTGATTTTTGGGAGGGGGTTGCCAGGTCCTTCTCCCAAGCCTACAGCTTCTGGTGTTCCCAGGCGGTCTCCCATCCAGGTACTAACCAGGCCCGACCCTGCTTAGCTTCCGAGATCTG
>VMDO01005710.1:0-54046 GCA_007922755.1 Pedetes capensis | reverse complement strand
TCCACAGGGATATGGCTGCAGGCATATATATATATATATATATATATGCACATATATATATATACACACATATATACACACACACATATGTATATGTATATATGTGTGTGAATGTATATATACACATATATATACACATATGTATGTGTATATATATGTGTGTATGTGTATATATATATACACATATATATACACATATGTATGTGTATATATATGTGTGTATGTGTATATATATACACATATATATACACATGCATATGTGTATATATATGTGTGTGTGTATGTGTGTGTGTGTGTGTGTGTGTATATATATATATGTGTGTGTGTGTGTGTGTGTTCAGTAGCTTATTTAAGGGGCTGGGATTTAGCTCAATTGGTAGAGCACCGCTCTGTGGTCTCTGAAGTCCCAAGTTCAATTCCCACCACCACAAAAATGGAAGAAGGACATGGCAATCCACTCCCAAGGCAATCACAAAACAATCAGCCATTAAAAACCCTATAAGGGTTGCTATGAGCCGGACACTACTTGATGGCACCTAACAACCAACCAGCTTAGAACCCCAACATAAAACAGGGGTGGGGTTAGCTCAGTTGGTAAAGTGCTTGCTATGCACACTCTGAGGCCATGGGTTAAATCCCCAGCACCACAAATATGGGAGAAGGACATGGCAGCCCATTCCTGAAACAATCAGCCATTGAAAACCTGTGAAGAGTAGAGAAGCACTGACATCATGCTGGGCATGGCATGGTGTGGGGGAGTGTTTTGTTCTGTTGTACACAGGGTCTCTATGAACTAGACCCATCTCAGGGGCACCTAACGACAATGAAACAATTGATTATATTATAATATCTAAGGATAGAATATGTTGGAAGCATGTGGAGGGGGAAGGGAAAATCTTTGTCTATTGTCCATCTTTCTATCTATGTAAGGAATAGTGAAGGAAAGGAAAACATATTTGGTAGGTATCTCTCTTAGTGAATTAGTGATAATTTGGTAATAGGGTCCACATCTTCATTGCCACTGTCCTCAGGAATCACCTGCAAGTGAATAGTGAAGCCATGATGCCTGGTTCTGATGTAAGGATGGCTCTCTCCCTTTATGGTTGAGAACTCTAGGAGAATCATTATGTACAGCTTCACATGTGGCAATGACAGCTAGAATTGGAGCCAGCCAACCTGAACTGCATTAACTAACTGGGTGATATGGATAAGTCACTTAGCTTCCCTGTACTTCACTTCCCTCTTCTGTTCATTAATGCTGCTGTTTCTGGAGGTTCCTTTTGTACTTGAATTCCTATTTTCATCCTTTAAACCTTTGCTTCTGAAATTCCTTGACATCTTCTATTTTATCATAAGATTTTATGAAGTTTTATAATCTTGTAATATGTGTTTTCCTTATCCTGTGGCTCCTATAATCCCCTGGGAGAGCAAAGTGTGTCCCTGAAGAAACTCCTCTTGGAGGAGCAGCCGATTAAACGTTGTGAGCTAATCATTACTCTTATCAATCAGGATAGAGGACATTACACTGTGATAAGAAATAATCTCAAGATTTTACTGGCTTAAAAGAACAAAGGTTTATTTCTTTGTTGTGGTAAAAATCTCTCCCTTTTTAGCTGGGGAGCTCTCTTTGCTTTCACTCTGGGTCCAGGTGGAGAGAGGCTTCATATCTATACTTTCATGATCCATGATGGGCCAGGTGGGACTATGGAGAGGGGGGACTTTTTTTCATGAACTTTTACAGCACTCACATTTCATTGGCCAAAGTAAGCCACAAATTCTTTCCTAACAGCAAAGAATACTGCCATTTTACAAAGTTCCAGAAAGAGCCAGAAAGTGTTGGTGAACAGAGATAATGACTCCCACCTCAGCAAAAACCAAGAATAGGGCAAGATGAGGTCCCTGTACTGTATTAGCTGAAATTGTGAAGGGCTTCATCACAGGTTCTCAGAAGGCACCTTATTCTCAGCAGAAAGGTGTACAGGGGACAGAAATGTTTTGGAGGACTCACCTGAAGATGACCAGCTGCCTTGGGGCCTCTCCACAAAGTGGACTTGCACAGTAAATTCATGTCTGCTTTGTGTTTCCCTTTACTATTCATATACTTTGGGTCACTGTATTATTCTCTAAAGAATGTTTGGGATTCTGAGTACCACATTACAATCACATTCTAGTCTTGCTTCCCTAAATTGCTTTCGGAGATGACGTTCATCAGAGTTCTGGGTTTTTAAGAACCTTTTGGCAATACATCATGGGTGGTTTCATGCTTAACTTTCACACATGGATAAGCACAGCTTTGAGCTTAAAGGGCTTCTTTCCCTTCAAGTTCTTAGAAGTACCTTATTATCAGAAGAAGAGGGCATCCCACTTGTTTTGATACTAATGCCATCTCTAGGAAGGAGACAAGATAGCTCTAGAGTAGGAGGGAAGACCATAAAGACAGCCATTTTGGAGGGTAGCTCTAGCTAGTCTGTCTAGGATCCTTCTCATTTGCTCTGGGTTTCTGACTTCTGCTTGTGTTGGAGCCAGGTTCTATGACAGCTTTCCATCTCTTCCTCACATCAGTAAAATGTCCATTAACCACTAGGGAACATTTTCTGAGCATATCTTTTGTAACAGTACTAGGAAGTATGGAAAATTTGAGGTAAACTGAGCTGCTTCTATATATATTGAGGCTTCTAGGGTATTAGAATAAAGTAATACCAAAAGAGGATCATAGGAACTGGCAAATTTAAAGCTGTTGGATGAAATTCTTTTCTTTAAAACTCTTGCCAGTATGTTTATGAAAGTTTAGGTATAAACCTATGTGGTTATATCATCAAAAATCTAAATTTGAGTTTTCTTTTTGAATATGAGGCTTATGCCAAATGGTCCTGTTGGATCCATTCTCCCCTCTACCCCTGTGATAGGCTCTAGAAATAAAAGTAAGTCATTTTGTCTTCCCCTGAGATACTCAAAATCAATTTGTGGAGTCAGTATTAAAAATATAATACAGAGACTAATACAGGTATGTATATAATAAAGTGCTAAGTTGGCAGAAGATACTATGTGTTATTTTTAAGAGCTTGGAAGACAGAAGCATCACAGGGGCTAGTGGAGTTTAGAGTGGTTTCACAGAACACATGGGACAGTGGATCGAGTATAAAAGGATTTTAGGAACAACAGTAACATCAATAACAGAAGATATTGACTTCCTCCTACAAATTCACATTCAGTAATACGGCTCTGTGACCCACTATACCACTCCTAGTTATATACCTGAATGAATCCAAGTCAGCATACCACAGAGATACCTGCACACCCATGTTTACTGTGACACTGTTCACAATAGCCAAGCTATGGAGTCAGCCTAGGTGCCCATCAACAGATGAATGGATAAAGAGACAGATATACACAACAGAGATTTATTCAGCCATAAATAAGAATGAAATTATGTTTTTTCATAGGAAAATGGGTGGAATTGGAGAGTACCATATTAACTGAAATAAGTCATGCTCAGAAAGATAACTATTATATGGTTTCTCTCATATATGGAATCTAGATGGAAAAAAAAGACATGAAAATAAAAGAGGGACTATTTGGGAAGAGGATCAATGGGAAGAGAGGGAAATGGGGACAAGAGGGGGTAGTAGCAGATGAATGTGATCAAAGCACATTATGTGCATGTATGAAAATTTCATAACTGGCTCTACTTTATCAGTTTTTACTTAATGGTCCAGTCTCCATCCTTAGCCTGGAACAGAGTTCTGCTCAAATCTTATATAATTTAAGCCCTGTGTTGCTGTCCTTTTGAAGTATGTTCATATGTGTGCCAATAGCCACTGAGGATGCAGATTTGAGGACAAAGAAGAAACATTGCTCATGCTTCCCTTTGAGGCCAGGAGGGAGCGAATAACTTTCCTTCTAGGGCATGTAAAACCTGGCAGGAGATGAGCTTATGGACGGCTGAGTTAAAGCAGGCAAGCCTTCTGGAGGGGCTTCTAAAGCCCTCCTGTCTTTAAAGTGAGTGAGAATACCTCATGTGGAGCTATCCCTAGAGGTGATGGGACCAGGCCCACAGAACTTTCTGGCTGTCACCAGGCTGTAAATGTCCCCTGCTGCCTGTCCTGAGACAGCAGGAGCCTGGGGAGCCCGCCTGTGTGGAGTCACCAAGTCTGTAAGAGCAGGGGAGAGCAGTTCCCACCCATGAACTCCTGCTCCCCACTGTGGTGCTGAGTGGAGGGGGTCTGATCAGCCTGAATTTTTCTCTCTTCTAAGAGGATATGCATTTCCCCCTCTTAAAACCAAAGTTAGAATATTTGTTTGAAAATGAATTCTTAGACTCTGGTTTTAGTTAGAAATTTCCATAGGGAACAATAGAACTGTAGTACATTTCTAATTTAAAACTTTGCATTGTTGATGAATTTTTGAAAATAACAGCACTAGGCAACCCAAACATCTGTTACTTTAATTCTTTCTCTCTTAACTTGCAGCAAATTGTGGCACTGGTCTTGGAATGTGGGCCTTGTCTGTGATCAGTATTTTGGGGAATTTTGGAATGCACAAGAAAATAGAGATAAGATTTTGTGCTTAAAATTTATAACACATTGCAGATTGCACTGTGGGTTTCTGAAACAAGGAAATGTCATGGTGGGTTTTAATGTAGTTTAGAGGAAAAGCCCAGCTCTTTGATGCAGAATATTTAAATCAATGTTAGTCACAACATAAAGCTTAAGTTTGAAATATGAGTCTCCCTCCTATTACCACACATCTAACTACTTAAAATGGAGATGAAATTGCATTTCTAGGGTGTATGTGTGGGGGATGCAATGCTATTTTGATGATCAAATGTACTGAGGATAAAGTTTTCTGTTAGCCAGGCTGGGTGTGGTGTAAGGAGGTTTCAGTCAACTTGGCATGGACCATGGGAGGTGGCTGAGCAGGATAGCTGTTGCTAACAGCAGTCCCTGGTGGATAAAGTGGGGACTGAGCCTGTTGGAGGCAAGACCACACTGCCAGCACTCACTGAACTGGGGCATGGGCTGCACTAGCTGCTGGGCCATGGCTCCTGAGCTCCTGGGAACTGACAGCTTGCTCTGTAGACTCAGGGGAACCATAGTGTAATAGTTCATTTGTCTAGACTAGAGGAAGTATCAGTAAAGTATTCATATCCTGGAGGAAATACTTCTATATTGCCGTTTATCATCATCATCATCATCACCATGATAATCATCATTCAAAATGTCTACTATTTAACCCAAGAATTACAATATAACCTATCAAGAAGTTATCATTCTACTTAGAACATTAAAGACAACTTATTTTCTTTTAAAATTTCCTCGAACACATCCTTATTAGGCCTGTCAGAACTGAGAGGGGTAGGGACTGGGACGTGCCTAGATGGTGGTGTTATTTGACTATCTGCACTGAGGTCCTGGGCTGATTGATGTGGGGATGAAGGACGACCAGGCGGGTAGGCTTGGTCTGGCACTGTATCCATAGGAGAGAATATAGAGTTCTTAGTGTTTGCAATCAGGTGGCTCCAGGGATACTCAGAGTTAAGACTGATGAAGCAATTGCTCCTGCCAGATGCTTTTTGATGCTGACCACCTTCCACTTTTCTGTGCTCTGTGCCTTGGGAGAGCTGTGGGTCTTAAGTAGTCAGATCCTCTTGGCTCCTTCAACCTCACAGTTGGCTTGTGTTTCCACAGCAGGCCATTTCCTTTGTTAAGGAAGAGTATTGGTCTCTCTGGAAGCAGCAAATAGAAGGTATGTGGGTTCTAATGAGTTCTATTTTTTTCTTATATTCTACAAGATGCCATTCATTCCACTTCAAAAAAGGAACTTTTTTTCCCCTTAATTTCTAAGGCCTTGAGTTTTTTCTCATTCACTTCTTTTATGAAATAATCACATTCTGATAAGCGTGCAACATATTTGTATGCCAGAATTAAAAACTAGTTATTTATTAGTTGGAAATCTCAGATATAGCTTCTATAATGACTAAGCCACTTTCATCTCTGCTGGACTGACTATTTCATATTCAACTATGTTGCATTCTACTCTGTTATAATCTTATGGTACCTGTAGCACTTGCTCACTTGAACACACATATGAGTCTGGAGACTAGAGGATGGCTGTGTCAGTATCAGAAAACATACATTTTCTCTGGAATCAAGGTGTGTTTTGTCCCATGTGAGCAGCATCTCATATTTATTTTAGTAATTTGGTATCTTTTTCTAAGAATATAAAGGGCCGTTGAAATACAGGTTTTCCAGAAATTACAGAGAAAAGTTAACAGCCCACTCCTGCTTTCTCTTACTTTGGAAATGAAAATAGTGCTTTTCACCATTGTTAGTTACAGCTAAGCAACTGTTAAGCAGCCTCCCAGTAACTTTAGAAATATTTTGGATTAATCATTTTCACTTTAAAATGTTGAACTGATGTGCGCAGAGAAGAATTCTGAGTTTCAATAATTGCTATCAATTAGTGATGCAACAACCTTATCTTTTCTGACCTTGCCTTTGTATCTTCTCCCAAAGACAGGTGTCCATCTTGGTCCACCAATTACATTTCCCATATTAGAGAAGAATATCCTGGAAGTCTTCCTATTCTCACCTCCAGTTCCATTATAATCTCTAATATCAATATTTATAATATTTGTGTGCATATAACCATCTCCAAAGGATAATTTCTGGTGCCCATGGGTGGTCATATGTTTTGCATGAATATTTCACTTTTGTTCATAGACCTTTTTAGCTTTTCTCTCATAGTCATGGTATATTCACATGTGTGGTTATATCCACATAATGTATTCATGTCCACATACATATTGTCAACTCAAATTAATGTACATTGCACTCAATAAAGTTTTGTTAAATCAATTAATAAACATGCGCATTGTAAGAAATATGTGTGTATATGTATAGGAGGTAGGTTGTTTTGTCTGTGCATTACATATTCAGGAATGGAGAAGAGTTTTCTTCTGTCCTTGAAGTTTGTATTATGCACTTTCAGAGATTTTCCTTTCTGGACAATTTCTTTTCAAAAAACTTGAAGAAAATTCGCACAGCAATTTTGACTTGCCTGTATGTGGAAAGGATAATTTTTACACTTTATGACAATCTTGGATTTTTCACACATGGATAATTTTATGAGCTTTCAAAGCAAGCACTTCAAAAATTCCCTTTCTTTAGATTGAAATGGTTGAGTATAATACTGTAAGGCTTGTACTTTGCTTCTAATAATTATTACTATAGATGCACATTTATATATTTATATAATCAACATTACCATACATTTCTAATCACTTAATTAGTTGATTATTGATGCATTTTTAATCTTTTTGAAGTCTCTCTTTGTATATTTTAGGCATAAAGAAAACATTCTCTTTATTTTTGAATCTCTGGAAAAGCCATTTATTTGCTTTTAGCACTGGAAAAATGTTTACTTTTTGTTCAAGAAGGCATTTGAGTTGAGAAATAAAACATAATTTTTTTCCAAAGTATACTTTAATGTCATCCTCAATTATGTGACAGTAATGGGGGTTGGGTCACTGTATCCCACTTTACCCCAAAATGACTAGCATTTAGGCTGCATTAGTCCTTTATGTAGGTGACAGCATGTCCATGAAACATATAATAGCTGTGAACCCATATAGAGATCAGGAACTCCCTCCCTTTGCAAGTGGAATATTCTTTACTAATAGGTAAAAATAAGCCTTTTTATTTCTTAATTTTTTATTTGTATTGGGACAACTGCAAGGGCAGAGAACTGCAACTGGGCAGAAAACATCATACAGTCTGAAAATATGTGTTTAGGAAGATTTGCCAATAGATGGGGAGACATCTTTTAAGACATAGGCTGAAAGGTAGCTGTTTTGGTGGGGCTATTGAACTAGAATGGCCTCCTTTCATGTCTTGAAGAACTAAATCAACAGAAAAAGATAATAATAAGGCTATAAGAATAAAGATTGAATTTTAACTTATGAAGCCTTTCAGTAATACTAGCTCAACTCTAATTCAATATTATTCCAAAACTGGATATTAAATATTATTTTGGAGTATAATGAGTAAAGCACCTTGTAGTAGACAGGCAAAATATTGTTATGACATGAACCTAATGTTGGATATTCTCTTGCTTCTCTGAGCAAAATTTGCAACTTCAAACTTAGTATGAACACGCCTGCTACATCCCTGCTTGTGCGTGTGGCTCCAGATTAATCAAGACAAAAATTGATAACCCAGAACTGCAAGCTGTCTTTGGTCCAGAACTTTTTTTTTAAAACAAAATCTTATTGGACACATTTGTACCAGTTATTTTAAGCCTTGGGTGTGGCTTCTTTCATGTTAAGCAGCAGGATTGAAGAGTTGGGACACATCAGGGTATGGTTTGGAAAGCTGAATATATTTGGCCCTTAGGGAAAAAAATTGCTGACCCCAGACCTAAGATATCAATTTTCTTCTTTTTTCCTTTTCTTTTTAAAATTTTTTTATAATTAATAAATGTTGGTAGGGTACAGAGTAAGAAGTATTCTTCTCTATCCATTATGGACTCACCCTTTACCCCTCTATGTTAGTTCCTCTCCCCTTCTCCCCTTCCCTATTCTCCACTCCCACCTGCTAATTCTCTCCCTCCTTCTTTCTACTCTGCTTATATTTTCCTTTCTTAGATAGATAAGTGTGATTGTTTGTTTTTATAATTCTGCATATATACAGGCTTTTTTTCCTTTAAATTAAATTCAGCTTCTACATATAAGTGAGAACATGTGGTGTTTCTCTTCTTGGGACTGGAATAGCTTGCTTAAGATGTTCTCCAGTCCCTTCCACTTTGCTGCAAATGCCATACTTTCATTCTTCTTTATTACTGAGTAATATTCCATTGTGTACATGTACCACAATTTTTCAATCCACTCCTTTGTTGATGGACTTCTTGGTTGATTCCATACCCTTATGATTGTGAAGAATGCTACATTAAATATGGAGGTACAGGTGCCCCTATGGTATGATGACTTACCTTCCTTTGGGTAGATTCTGTCTCACTCCAGTAAGAATGACCAAGATTAACAAAACAAATAATAACAAATGGTGGTGAAGATGCAGAGAAGAAAGAACCTTTTTACACTGCTGGTGGGACTGTAAATTAGTTCAGCCACTTTGGAAATTAATATGGAAGTACCTGAGAAAACTAAGAATAGAACTGTCATACCACCTGGCTATACCACATTTTTTTTCATTCTTTCTTTCTTTTCTTTTCTTTTCTTTTTTCTTTTCTAATGGTGTCATATGGGTGAAGGATGTGGCAGACCACTCCCAAAACAATCCCAAAACAATCAGCCATTGAAAATCCTGTGAGGGTGGCTATGAGTCAGATTCAACTCTGTGGCACCTAACAACAACAACAACAACAATGGTGCTGTAGAACATTACAAATACTGTCTTTTTCTCCCGTGACTAACCTCCTTCATTTTTTATTTTTCAGTACCAGCAGCTTGATTCCAGGGCCTTGAGCATGCCAGACAAGTGTTTTATTACTAAGCTGCATCTCCAGCCCCTTTTTTATTTTGAAACTGGGTCTCATTATATTGTCCTGGCTGCCTCTGCCCTCAAACTCAGGAACTTCTTGCCTCAGCTTCTTGATTACAGGCGTGTGACACTCTGTCCAGCTTAAACCCCTCTTTTTGGTAGCAAAACCAAAAGCAAAATAAAAATATCAGAAAAGAAACACACACAGAAAACAAAACAAATGGATAAAAGTCATGAACTTTAAGAAGTACTAATTATTGTTGTTGTTGTTAGGTGCCATCGTGTCGGTATCCGACTCATAGCGACCCTCATAGGGCTTTCAATGGCTATTTCGGGATTGCCTTGGGAGTGGATTGCCAGGTCCTTCTCCCATTTTTGCAGTGCTGGGAATTGAACTCGGGACATCAGAGACTGCAGTGCAGTGCTCTACCAACTGAAGAAGTACTGATAAGAATCACGAAATAGGTCTATTAAAATATGCTGATATAATCTCAATGTAAATAATGCAATTTCATGAATACATTGGAAAAGTAGGGGAATATAACCCAAATATGCATTTGAGTTTTACTACATATTAGTCCTAAGTCTCCATAAACCTTGTAAGTTGATAAAAGTGTAACCAAAAGTGATGTAGTAGTTGCATAATGGAAAAACCAATGCTGTATTACTCTGTACACCACCATCATTTACCAATAAAGGGAGAAAAAATATGCTTATATTAATGAAAAATTTTATTCTTGCTAGGCAACAATGATAAAAGAATTCTCAGAAAACTTATGTCTCTGCTTCATTTTTGCCATTGTTTAAGTAAGGGTTTCAGAAACACTGTTGTTGTTTTTGTTTTTTGGTAAAGTTGTTGTTGTTAGGTGCTAAGACAGTAAATAGTTTAGGTTTTGTAGGGTATATTTGTTTTAGCTTATATGAAACAGGTGGTGGGCTACATTTGGTCTACAGGCTATATAGTTTGACCACCTTTGTTCTGGCTTAACAAGCCACAATCTACATGGGCTGGTTTTTTAGGATACTAAAATCAACAACTCCTTCCAGTTTTAGTATTTTTGTCTTATTATGTGAATCAACACCAATGTTTATAAATCTGCTACATTTTACATGGATCTTTTTTTTACTATATGGAAAATAGAGTCAGAATAATATAAGGGAAGTGGCATATGATGAGAAACATATATTTTGTGCATAAATTTCTATTGGTAAATAAAGAATTACTTCAAATGCAGAAGAGTAATTGAACTTACTCTCAATTTTGTGGATCAGAAATTCATGGGGGACTTGGTTAGGTAGTTTTATTTTGGAGTTTGTTATTTGGTTTTAGTTAGATGACAGCTGTGGCTATGGCCATGTGATGGATGGACTGGGTTGGACATTCAAGAAGGCTGCCAGTTGATGGTGGCTGCCAGATAGAAGCTTGACTGGGACTTTTAACTGTTATGCATGGGCTCTTCACCATGGAGGTCTTAGGGTAGCTTGGCTTACCCTAGAGTGAGCACCCTCAGAGAATGTGGTGCAAGGCATATGACCTGTTTTGATCTAGGCTGGGAGGTCTTGGCTCTGTTAACCAAGTGGTCACAAGCTTGTCCAGATTCAAGTGAGGGAGAGAAGTGTGCTGCACTTCCCAATGGGAGGAATGTCAGAGAATTTGGGGCTGGATTTTAAAATTACCACATCTAGCTTTGGTGAGCTTAAGTTTATAACTCAAACTTAGAATTAATAGAATTTTAAATCTTAGTGTTATATAACTCTACCAGTTATTGTATGATTAACTGATATTATTAAGTGTGAGGCATCATAATTAGGATCTTCTCAGATCTCAAATGAAACTGACAGCAAGAACAAATTAGGTTGATTTTTCTGAGAAAATAAAGTACTTGTAAGATTTCAAAAAGACATGCTGTGATGTTTTTGTTTTTCTAGGGTCACCTATTATTCCCTATGACAGAATTGCATTCATTCAGACTACTTGAGAATACATCAAATCTGGGTTGGTGGAAAACTTGAATTCTGGAGTATTTTAAGAAAAATGAAGTTGTTATCTTTACATAACTAAGATAAGCTATGTAAGTCATTACAAAGCAGAAAGAATCTCTTCTTTGATATATACTTATTAAGAATTTACTATGTGCCAGGTACTATTCTCCATGTAGAGGATACAGCAGTAAAAGAAGAGATAAAAACCCTTTTCTCTCAGAGATTAATCTGTATGAGGGAAACCGATACTAAACAAATGACATGTGCTAAGTCCCATTTTGACCACTACTATAAGGAAGAAGAAGGTAGGGAAGTGACTGAGAAATTAAGAATGGGGTGTTATTTTAAGTAAGACAAAAAAGGTGATATTTGAACCAAAAATTGGCAGACAAGCTATGTGGCATTCTGGGAGAAGTGCTTTTCAGGTAGATGATGAGCTTTTGTGGACTGTGTGAGGGGTGGGAGGCCAATGTGACCAGGTGTAAGGACCATCTGGGAGTGAGGTAAGAGATGAGGTAAGAGAAATGGTGGTCTGAATGTTGGTCATAGGTCATGGGAATGCTCATATGAATCTGGCAGGCCATGTGAAGGAGTTGGAGTCTATTGAGTAAAGTAGAAATTTATTGGAGTTTCCAGCACAGGAGTGACATTCTGATTTAGATTTTTAAAAAAAATCACTCTAGCACATGTGTAAATAATAAGCTGTATTGGAGGGAGGGTGGACTGGGCAAGAATGGAAGCAGGGGGACCAGTTGGAAGGTTTTCATGTTGTCTAAGGCGCAAGGTGTTCATGGAATTTTTATAGAGTACCATCACTAGAGATAAGTAGAGACAGTAGAGGTAGCTAAGAGATTGTCCACATTTGACAGATGAGTAAATAGAGGTTGGAAGTGTTTAATCAATTACTCTGGAAGTGGTAAACTAGTACTCAAGTCTAGGTACAATTTCACAGATCAACTACAACACATGGATTTTTGCATATTTAAAATTAATATTCAAAAGAATGCATTTTTACTGTGATTTCAATGAACTGGGCTAAAAGTGCTAAACAATGGTCTTGACTTTTTAGGAATTTTCTCTGATTGTATCTCTTCACTGTCTCCAGGTAGAAAACATTTAGAGTCCAGTAAATTGGATGGAATTTAAAGTACATCATCTTTTTTTAAAATATAATTTCTGTGGAAAACCAGGAAATGACTACAGAAACAAACCCCCTAACTGCATACATTCTGCTGCCTCCTGATGAACAAGTCCTAGTAGTCAACCTGAGAAAGCTTGCTGATGTCAGTTTGGGAAATTGATAAATTATCAATGATATATCAAAGACTGTCTTTCAGATTCAATAAAGATATGTTGATGTACATGCTGGGAGTAATTTGGAAGCAAATGTAAGAAGTATGAACCTTTCCTTGAAAGGTGGATGTCACTGGAACTCTTCCTGTGGTTCATTAAGCACCCTGGCGATTCTCTTCTGCTTAGATCTCTGTTCCTGTAGGAAATGGGTAAGGGGGACTCTAGTGCTATTCTTCCTGCAGTACTTCAAATAACTTATTGAAGAAGAAATTGACTTCTTCATCATCAAGTTCATGGAATCCTTTTGCACTTTGTTCACCATATTTGTCTTCTTTGTGAGCTCTTGAGTTACTAACAAGGTTTTTTATTGTGGCTCTAAAACCATTCTGTTCCTTGATTTATAGGTGCTTTTTCCTTTCCATATGATTGAGATCTTCAAAGTAAGCATCTTTCAAAATAGTGACAAGCAAAATGCAGCTGGAGTATCAGTAACTCCCTGTTAAGCAGCTTTGCCTGCTGTCATTGTTGATTGCCAGGGGGTGGTGATCAATGTCAGTCACTAAAATGACACCTTGGCAAGACTGCAGGCTGCTCCTAGGGTTTTTGTGTATGAGCACACCTTCAAGGTAATGAGATTTTCATATATTCCTAGCACCTCACCCAGTGCTGGAACACAGTAGGTACTCAGTATTTATCACTATCAATTGTGTAACCATCTTCCGAAAGATGTGCTAATACATGGTAAGATAGACTTATCACAGATTGGAGAAATGCAAGAGTTTCTTGCCTATCCTGGATAAAGTTTATAAATACTAGAATAAATAACCTTCCAAGCAGGCAGAGACTTTAAGTGGAGCTCAATGAATTGATATAAACTTACATATTTAAGCCTTCAAAGTAAGAAGAGGTTAAGACTAACGTTTACTTATTAAGATAATTTCCTAATCATTCTTATAAGATCTTAATGAGTGACAAACTGACGCTGGATATAAATTTATAATTTCCCAAAATAACATTTGATTGGTTTGAGTGATGTCTTACATCAAGTAATCATAGTTAATTTTTGCTTCTGGAGAGATTTGACTTTACCAGTCTATCATGTCATCAGATGTATTTCAGGACTGATTTCTTTGTCTGTTGATACAAAATTAAAGAATTCCTATGGAGATTCTTGAATGTATAACTTGTATTTTTGTCAGGGCAGGTGGAAATAGTTCAGTGGCTAAAGACTATATCTCTGCTTAAAATATACTGCAATACCTCAATAATTATTTCACATTTTAATCAGATATATCAAGGGCAAAGTTAGGATTTTTCTCCATGTGTTAGAGTTAACAATGATACAAGAACAATGGTCATTTATTTAAATTCAGATAAAGGTTAATAAATCCCAATGGTTTAGTAATTAAAAAACAATGAGAGTACAGGCATAATATAAATCGAATATACTGCTAAAACAAATGTGAAAATCAGTGTTTTCTTGCTATGTTTATGTCCTAAACATTCAATATATATCACCAAAATTGGTGTTTAATTTCAATTCACAAAATAATTCCAGTCTAAAAGAAATTCCAGAGAGTAAAAAAAAAAAAAAAAAAAAAGAATAAAAAGGATAAAATTATTGTATTTTACATTTCCAGATTTTTTTTCCTGAAGAATGAACTTTGATTACACTTCTGCTTTTTGGGTAACAAACCAATCATTCTGACTAACAAAGAAAGCACCAATAGCATTAATGAAACACCCATGGAAGGTATAATGAGAATTGAAAAGGAGATAGATAATCCTTACCAACTAGAAACAATCAAGGGACATAAAGCGATGGAGAGCTTCCTCTGGGTGAAGTAAAGAACTTTCTCTGGATCTTTCTAGCACTTGCTTCCTGGAGTCTAGACCTGGCTGTCTCTTGACCCAGATTCCCATTTTTCCGCTGAACCAGACACAGCTCCTGGTAGCAGTGCTAGAAGCTCATTCTGAGCAACTATGGTTCCCCAATTTGCCCTTGTCCTTGAGATTTGGTGGTTAGGCCACTGCATTGCTTCTCAAACTCTGGCTGTGCATTGTAAGCACCTGGGAGCTTCTGTAATCTACCATATCCTTGCTCTACTTCTAGAGAGTATTATTGTACTTGCTTATGCAGGGCTCAGTCTTTGGCAGTTATAGACAACTCCTCAGGTATTCTAAAATAGACTGGAGTTGAGAATCACTGGCTGAAGGAAGAGAATAAGCCTTTAAAGTTCTCATCCTTGATTTTGCTTTTTCAACAGGTTCCTTAAGGAGTTTTAGAAAACCTAATGACCCTAGTGGGCTCGGATTTAGCTCAGTGGGTAGGGCACTGCACCGCAGTCTCTGAGGCCCCGAGTTCAATTCCCAGCACCGCAAAAATGGGAAAAGGGCCTGGTAAGCCACTCCCAAAGCAATCCTGAAGCACTCAGCCATTGAAAACCCTATGAGGGTCGCTATGAGTCGGATATGGACTCGACGGCACCTAACAACAACAACAACAACAACAACAATGACCCCAGTGATGGTGATTCACAGTTCCTTGCTCTTTCCTAACTATTTTCTGTACTCTTTGGTCATAATATTTCTCAGGCAATATTCTCTAAAAAGATGTCAGAGAAGGACAAGAAATCCTGATCTACTTGGCATTGTATTGTGAAACATGGTAGAATGTGTTCAGTAATTGAATTGGACAGTCTTGGAGAGTAGTGGATTGGCATATCATAATACATATATAGCAATATTAATCAAAACAAGTGCTTAGTTTAAGTCAACAATATCACAGCAAATAAGTATTGCTATGGTATTTGGTAAGTCTTAGATTGAATCCTGGCTACACTACTTCCAGCTGTGTGAATTGCATGATTTATTTACTCTTTCTGAGCTTTAGTTTTCTATCTATGAAGTAGAAATAATATCAGATATATTTTTTAAATGTGGTTGTTGTATGCTGGGATTAAATCACAAAGGTGAAACATTTTATAGTATGTGTAATATACAAATATTATTACAATTATGGGGTGCACTGCTTCAGTTTGTATTTATATGAACACATTTCATGTTCACTTTTTCAATAAGGGAGGAATTCTAGGGGAACAATGGTTATAAAATTATAATTAAATCAATGTGCCATAGCCTTCAACTAATTTGGTTGGGTGGCAAGTTTACATAAAATGAAGAATTAAAAAAATTTTTTGTAAACCTGATGTTTTAACCTTACATAGCATACACTTGTTTGTTGGTTTTGGAAAATGGAGTTCCATATCATTTTCTAATCATTTAACTTTATATTTAAGAATGTTATTGTAATGACTGTTTTATTCGTCGTCGTTATCAGCTGCCATTGAGTTGGTATGCGACTCACAGTGACCCTATGTCCTCATAGTAGCCATTAAAAGGGAGAAAAAAAAAAACCCCGCAAGAATAGGAATATTTGAGATACTGTTTGGAAGGTTCTGTCCTAAGCTGTGGTGTTTCAGTGAGTTTGGCCTCCTATAATAAATTATCATGGACAAGCTGGCTTAAGTAATAATTTATTTCCCACAGTTTTTGAGACTGGGAAATCCAAGAACAGAGACAGCCAACTTCTACTTACATCCTCACATGGCAGAAAGCAAGCAAGCTAGTCTTCTAGTGGAAGGACAGCCTAGAGTTTCTCTCAGAAACAGCCACGTTGGCTTAGTTCACAGAGCCATGACGGAACTGCATGGAGAGTGGGAATGCTCATGCTAGCTGAGAAAACTGTTCTCATAAGAAACTATGTGGATCATTGGTGCTTTTCCCTTCTGCTCTAGGTGATTGTGACACATTGTTGGGTGTTTGAGAATATGTGAAGGAGTATGGCATCAGTAACATTATAGGCTGAGACATGCACATTCTCAACAGCAGCAGTGACAGTGGTGTTATCCCCTCATGGCAGACAATGGACATAAGTCAGGCACTGGACAGGAAAGAAAGACCATGATGGATGCTGTATTATGGCAGATTGCACATGACCATTATTGTGTAAACAAGCAACATTCTCTTTGGAGTTGTCAGAAGAAATCTGTGGGCACTTTATCATAATAAGTGGAGACACATTCAACTAAAATGCAGGTGATTCCAATGTATGTGACCTCATAGTACCTGTAGACCAGAGTGGCCTGAGTAACAAGAGCAACAAAAATGATAACAATTAACTTACCATGTACTCTTGAGAAGGCTTTGCTTACATACAATCATCTCAATCTCAAAGCAGTTCAATGAGCTAGAGATCTAATAATAGTAACACCTCCACTTTACAGAGAAGGATCTTGGAGATAAATAACTTGCCCAAGTTCACATAATTAGTGCAAGGTGAGAATAAAATCAGATCTTTCTGATTCTAGAGCCCATACCATATATGGCATTTTAATCTCCTCTGAAAAAAACTAGATGAGGAGAGTAGTAATACATTTTTAAAAAATTAAAACTACCATGAGAATTGGAAATGGATAAATGTCATCCAAGCTAGGAAGACAAAAACATGAACACAAGGTTGGATTAATAAATGTAACAGGACACAGACGGGGTTATTTTTTGCTATTGCTCATAGTTTTTTTGAACTGATCCTATGACCTGCAGAAATTGTGCTAGTTGTCTAGGAACAACTAGTGAAATTAATTACTCTCTAAATGCAGATTAAGTCAGAAAACAGCTTTGAATAAAATGGATTTTGATTGTTTGCACTAGAAAGGCCAGTATTGATTGTTGTTAGGTGCCATGGAGTCGGTATCTGACTCATAGCGACCCTCATAGGGTTTTCAATGGCAGACTGTTTCGGGATTGCCTTGGAAGTGGATTTCCAGGTCCTTCTCCCATTTTTGGGGTGCTGGAATTGAACTCGGGACCTCAGAAACTGCAGCGCAGCACTCTACCAACTGAGCTAAATCCCAGCCCCAGGATTGATAAGGGATTCCAAATTACATACACAAATTACATCGATCCAAAACATTGAAGCAGTGAGTTGCTAGACCTAGTAGAGGACACCTCAATTTGAGAGTCACGACTGGTTAGGAATGAACAGCTTCTTCACACTTACAAAGGAGATAAATGTTGAAGTACTGACATTCATATTTCTCTAAGTACTGAGAATGGTGATAGAATAAAGGAGATTCAACAACTTTATTAGAATACTGTGTTATAACATGACCATGCACACCACTACACCACATCATCTGTTCCAAAGATATGAGGCCTTTCTGATTTGTCAGTTTCAGACACCATCTTCTTTCAATGTCAGGGTCCAATTGACTCCCAGGCACAGGCCTTTCCCAACATTCTGACACTTAGCATGAGATCAAATATGCTGTCAGTTCATCTCTCACTTTAAGTTCTGTTAGGCCAGGTCAGGGTGACCTGAATTACAAGATAAACAAGCTGAGATAATGAGACATGGGCTGGCACATGCACACAATATTATTATGATGTAATCCCATTAACTGTGATATGATTGGAGAATAGTCTTGGCAACTACCCACTATTGTGTAAAAGCCTTAAAAAGCCCCTTTGCCAGCACTGGTCATGTGCCCAGAGGACCAGAGAGTGCAGAAAAGACTAGGGGCGTAGAGAGGCAATGCAACACACAGAAAATGGTGGCCATGGGTGGTGGCACAGCAGGAGGGTGGCATGGAGAGAAGCCCCCATGAATGCAGCATGTCCCACTTGTCTTGAGCTCCTCAAGCATGTTTTGATCTTGCTGTGGTTCTCAAGCCTCCTTCCCTTGCCAAGGATCCTAGCTCAGATTCAATAATTGGCATAGTCCAGAGGCTGATCTGACATTTGGCATAGTGAGCAGGGTCTGGTGAGTATCCCTTTCATTCTAGAGCATCCCAGAGAAGGAATGTGAGTGAGGCTAAGTTACATAGCAATGGGCTAGTAGGTCATTGGCCCATATAGGGTTTAGTACATGACAATTAGGGAGTGTACCATGACTTGCCACTTGGTGCTCCAATAAATACAACAAAACTGGCTATTAGACCATTGGCTCACGTGGTGCCAAGCTATGTGGCAAGATTTATGGGACACAGGTCCAATAAAACAGATGTATGTATATTATCTCAGGGGGCATTGGCTCCAGGTGAGCCTGGGCAATGACGAGGCTGATGACTTTGCCTGAACCCATAGCACATGGGTGCCTCAGATGAATGTAGCCACATGGCTCCATCACTGGTTGGAACATGTTGGTCCCCAGACTATGTTACATATGGCCCATTATTGGGGTCTAGAGGTTACTTCTATAGAAGCAACACAGGCAGTCAGGCAGTATCCTGCCTATGCTGCAGCTCTTCTAAAACACTATGGCATGCAGTCAAAACAAGGTCTCATACAGTAGGGTGACACATGCCTCCAGCATTGATAAGTTGATTTCATAGGTCCATTGCAGTGAGACCAAAAATTGGCTTATGCCGTAACAGCTGACTTGGGTATGGTTTGCTTGCCCTACACAGAAGGCCACATAAGAGATGACCATACAAACACGCTTGGCATAAGGAAGTGGACCCAGGGGGTACCCTTTGCAGCTACGTCCCATCTAAATCTTAGTGGAATGTTAAGCCAGGTCAAGGTGACCAGAATTGGAATTTAAACAAGCTGAGATAATGGCACACAGACTGATTCGTGTGCTCAATATTATGCACATAATAATAATTACATAATCCCACGTAACTGCAATATGATTGAACAATGGTCTTGGCAATTAGTCACTAGGTAAATGCCTTATGAAGCCCCTCTGCCAGCACTGGAAAGGTGCTGAGAGGACCAGAAAGTGCAGAGAGCACTGGGAGGCATGGAGAGGTGATGAGGCCCATGGAGGACAGTGGCACCATGAGGGGCACAGAGAGGAGCAACCCAGAATAAAGCATGTCAAACTTGTCTTTGGCTCCTTAAGCATGCTTTGGTTTCACTGTAGGACCCAAGCAGCCATCCCTTGCCAAGGAGCTCAGCTAACCACAGCAAGATCTAGTTATCATCTGAACTTTTTCTCTGTTCTTATGACTTAGTCCTTTGTCTTCCAACTCTGGTCCCTGAATGCTTACATCATCCTGTGAGGCAGAATCCTGGTTTTTGCCTAGGATGGCAGTCCCTTTTCTTGAATAACTGAGATCTGTTCCAAAACTCCAGTGCTATAATTTGGATATTGAATATTCCCCAAAGACTCATGTGTTGAAGGATTGGGACGTGGTAGAACCTTTAAGAGGTGTGGCCTAGTGGGACAAAGTTAGGTTATTAGTGTCCTTCCCTTAAAGGGAATATTGGGATATTAGCCTCTTCCTGTCTCTCTGTTTCCTGGTGGCCATGAGGTGAGCAGGTCCCTCTGCTATATGCTCCCAACATTATATGCTGCCTCAACACAAGCTTGAGGCAACGGGGCTAAGCAATCATGGAGGGAAACCTCCAAAACTGTGAGCAAAAATAAATTCTTTCATCTTTTTGAGCTGATTACTGGGAGCAAAAACAATCCTTTCATTTTTAAGCTGATTTTCTCAGGTATTTTGTTATAGTAACAGGAGTCTGACTTACACATATTGTCTGGTGACTGTAAATACACTCAAAGTTCTCTGTGCTTACTGTCTTTCTGTGCAGACTAATGAATCTCCTCAGTTCCTGGACATTGGCAGTCATTAGTAGGAAGGTGCTGCCTGCTACTGCAAAACTTTTCCATCCTCAACATTTATTAGAATTACTTGATGAGTATTTTCAATGTAAAACTCTGATCTCCTCTTCAAAGGAGTCTGATTCAGTCAGATGAGCTGGAGTCTAGAAATCTGTACAATTAGCAGCTCCCCAGGGTGGCACTCTGCAGGTGGGCAGAGGAGCATACCTAAGTAGAGAAATACTGCTTCATTTTCTGCTGTCACATCAATGCACAGGTGACATTGGACTTCCTGGTCTAGCATATAAGTGGCTCTTTCCC
Source organism: Pedetes capensis (assembly GCA_007922755.1). Classification (NCBI taxonomy): domain Eukaryota; kingdom Metazoa; phylum Chordata; class Mammalia; order Rodentia; family Pedetidae; genus Pedetes; species Pedetes capensis. The sequence goes on along the minus strand of VMDO01005710.1, from coordinate 33,337 downwards.
AAGGTCTAATCACTTTGTCCAATTCCAGTGGTCATGAGATTCAAATCTCATCTTAGATGTCGCCTTCTCTACGATACCTTCTCTGGTTTCCCGAGACTGCTAGATGTCTCTTCTTTGTGCTGCTCTACCATCCTGATGGTATCCATCTCTACCTAGCACTACCTCATGGTATTTCTCCATTTACTTCCTTGTGTACCTACAAGATAAGAGGAAGGTTATATCTTGTTCACCCCTGGATCCTCACTGCCTTGCATAGTACCAGGCAGACAAGCAGACGTTAATTAATATTTATTGAATGGTCAGCCTGCAACTGTAACCCTGTATTATCAGATCTCATCAGATCTCTGAAGCTAAGCATGGTCAGCCTGGGAACACCATGTACTGTAGGCTTGGGAGAAGGACCCCGCAACCTACTCCCAAAAATCAATCTGCCATTGAAAACCCTATGATAGCAGAGAAGCACTGACAATAGTTCTTCTCTTGTTGTACATAGTGTCCCTATGAGTCGGAAACTGACTTGACAGCACCTAACATCATCAACAACAATTGAATGGTCAAGTATTAATAGTTCTGGGTGGGCTGGGCACTGTGGTGTATGCCTGTAGTCCCAATGACATGGGAGGTTGAGGCAGGAGGACTTTCAAGGCCTGAGGCAATATGTACAACTTAGCGAGATCCTGTTTCAACACCACACACACACACACACACACACACACACACACACACACATCTAATGGGGGTTGGAGGACTTGGAGTGCAGGTTAGTGGTAGAGCACTTCCTTCTCTTGTGCCAGGCCTTGGGTTCAACCTCCCAGTAATGCAAAAATAAAATAAAATCAGTGGTTCCAGTTAGTATTAGGGTCCTGATCAATCTTGTTCAGCTGAGTCAACAGGGCTACTTGAAGGTTTCAATTTAAATTGTTTTAGGGATGCTGGTTTATATATGTCTCTGCGATGTAAAAGAACTGAGTTAGTTAAGGACACAATCTGGCCCAATCTGGCCTGTTGATTGCTAGTCTGTGGCAGGACTTCCAGCCCTGGTTCTCAAGTAAGCATCTGCCTCAGACAAAGATAAGAAGCCAAGCCCATGTGATTTCTTAGAATTCAGAATATTCTAATTTTCACTGTGAGATAACACATTCTGGACAGAAGGCATTTCAACATTAGAGAAAATGAGAAACCCTCATTTTGATTCTGGGGCGGAGCCAGTGTTTTGAGATGGTTGATGATAAATTTCAGAAGCAGCAATTTTCTCATTTATAAAATATTCTTCTAATTGTTATAGGTCTCTGATTCCATGTCAATGAAAGCCTTAACTTTTAGAATTACTAAATGCTAGTCCTAGAAAGGCTATTTTAGATTATCATTATACACATGAGGAAAGTTGTGTCAAATATTTATTCAGTGTCTACAGTGCGCAAGAAAACAAAACCAAAGAAAAGAAAACAAAAGTCACTCCCAGACCGGAGACTGTCACATACGCAGGCTCATGTCCCTTCTTAGTTATAAATTTTAATTAGATTCCAGATCCCCTGATCTCCAAAACAATACCTGCTCTGTTGAGATATGTCCATGGTGAAGTGGAATCACAGAGACCACAGTACATACCTGTCTGACTCAGTCCTGCCCTACAGCCAGATTATTTCACTCCCACTGGGTTTTCTTGATATTTTTTATAATGCATTATTTTTTTTCTCAAGACCCTGTATTATTTTAATAGTTGCCTGTTGAGTGTGTATACTTTGGGGCTAATTATCTTATTACTTATTTAAGGCACATATCTGGAATTGGCAATAAGGGAACGTTTAAGTGGTGCTTAAGAAGGAAATGGAGGGCAGCTGAGAATGGCCATACTCAGGCAGTTAGATGGTTTTTGGCTTGTGTTTTATGAGCATAGATTTTATCTTTTTGTATACCTCTTAAAATATAATTAAAATATTGCCAACTGCCAATGATTTTCTCTAATGGAGAGCTGAAGTTTATAAGATAAAATGGATGATAGTCCAAAATAGGTAATATTCAATAATTTAGAAAATTTTTATAAAAATGTTTCTAAGGATTGTTATTTATCAGGCACTATACTGGGTGCTTCAGACATTTGTATTCATCTGAATATAATCATGGAAACTGATAGATATAGAATTTTATTGTAAATAATATGTTTGAGGTATATTTTTACAGTATCTATTAAGTTTTGTTATCTTCTATTTCATTCCTCCTGTTGTTGTTAGGTGCTGTCGAGTCAGGTCTGACTCATAGTGACCCTCACAGGGTTTTCAACAGCTGATTGTTTTGGGGTTGCTTTGGGAGTGGATTGATATGCCTTGCTCCCATTTTTGTGGTGGTGGGGACCAAACCAAGGGTCTCAGAGAGCACAGAGCAGCACTTTACCAAATGAGCTAAACCCTAGCCCTCTCATTCCTTCTAGGAGCTCACTTTTGTTTGAGACTTGATTTTCTTTTTCATGTTAAGGTAATATTTACTCTGTCACAAACTGTCCTTGAAGGAATCCTCCTTGATGTGCTGGTAACTTTGTATTTCATACAGGGATCTTGATGTCCACAGGGCTGTCATCATATATATTAAATGTTAGTTGCTGATGCAATTTCTAAGATACAACCTAAATAAGAATTGAGATAGAGCAAGTGTTTCCAATATCTTAGGAGGCCTGTTCTGCCTCTGACAAGCTTTATTGTCTGGCTAGGTGATTAAAATTGAATTTACCATCAAGGAAAACTATGGAAAACTATGAAAAAGATATAATGATGCTAATTTAGTGTGCACTTTGAGTAAGAATGAAATCACAGGTAAAGGTGTTGAATTAGTGCACATTTTGTGTAAGAATGAAGTCACAGACCAATAGGTGGTATTGGATAACTTTCTTTGGTTCTCAAAACTTGTTGTTGTCCTTAGGTGCTGTAGAGTCAGTATCTGACTAATAGTGACCCTACTTACAGCAGGTAAAACACTATTGTCATGCTTCCATGCTATTAAGAGGGTTTTCAATGGCTGATTATTTTTTGAGAGTGGGCTGCTGGGTCCTTCCCCCAAGCCTACAGCACCTGGTATTCCCAGGAGGTCTCCCATCCAAGTACTAACCAGGCCTGACTTGCTTAGCTTCCCAGATCTGATGAGATTGGATGCTACAGTGGTACAGCTTCAGGTTGTAATGATATGTTTCTGTTGTCTTTAATCTTTTTTTTTTTTTTTTTTTCCGTCCTGGGGGTTGAACCCAGGGTCTCACACTTGCATGCTTTGCAAGTGCTGGAACTCTGAGCTGCACCCCAGCCCATTTTTTGTACTTTTTTGAGACAGGGTCTTGCTAAATTATACAGACTACCTCTGGTTTCGAACCTGCGATCCTCCTGCCTTTGCCTCCCGAGTCGCGGGGATTACAGGCCACCACAGTGCCCAGCTGTTGTCTTTAATCTTTTTTGTTGTTCTTGTTGTCTTTAATCTTTCCAAGAGGGAAGTGGATTGGTTAGATTTCTTGAAGAGGTAAGCACAGTGCATCAAATATCCCTCCACTAAATAATAAATAGTTAGTTAGTTAGGTGCCGTCGAGTCGGTATCCGACTCATAGCGACCCTCCCAGGGTTTTCAATGGCTGACTGTTTCGGGATAGCCTTGGGAGTGGATTGCCAGGTCCTTCTCCCATTTTTGCGGTGCTGGGAATTGAACTCAGGACCTCAGAGACTGCAGCACAGAGCTCTACCAACTGAGCTAAATCCCAGCCCCCAAATAATAAATAGAACATCTAAAATGTAAAACTAGTATCTAAAATCTTAAAGTAAAATGGATGCAAGCCAGGTGCTGTGGTGCATGCCTATAGTCCTAGTGACCTGGGAGGCTGTGGCAGGAAGTAACTCAAGGTCAGAGGCCACCTGTGAAACTTTGTGAGATCCTGTCTCTAGATAAATAAATAAATGAATGAAGTAAAAAAAATCATTTATATATTTATAATTTATATAAATTTATATATTTATATATTTATGAGATATGACTTGATGGCACCTAACAACAACATACATTGATGAAGTTTAGAGAATAGAAGTAGAAACCTAGAAAGTATTCATCTCAAAGGGACATACACACAGCTTTTTTGTTTTTAGATGATAAAGAAGAGTGAGAGAGAGAGTTAAGCTTCATGCCAATCTACAGTTTACCTTCTCCACTTGACAGATCCAGTGATGAAATAAACCTACAGAGATCTAATGTTATTTAAGGGACACTTCCCAAATCTGCCTGCTTATTGTATTGTCCTCATCATTATATTTGTGTAAAGACATCATCTTCATAAACTGTCTGTCAAAACATGAGAAGGGTAACATGGAGCCTACTAAATGTATAACATGATCCTCTGTCTGATGAATTCAATGCTGTTCAGAACATAGGCAATGACCGAAGAGTTTAGAAAGATGAGAAAGTTTGGGTGTGATCTGAAGGGAGACTGATAATGGAAAGCTTCTATCCATGGATGCAGCCCTAGGGGACACAAGGGGAGAAGGTACTGGACAGGACCCTTGGACAACGGAATTCAAGGACAGCACCGCCACTTGGGGTGATGGCCTGTCTGCAGGGAGTCAGGAAATGGCCCAGGGACCTAGGATCAGTTCTGTCACCACACTCCCTCCCACTCTCTCTCCCACTCTTATTAAGTGGGGCATAAAATTGCAGAGCACGTGGTTCTACCTGCCTTATATGGCTGTTTTGAAGATTACTGAGGTAATACTTGAAAAGTGCTGGGGATGAAAGGTTCAATATAATGGTTTGTGTATTCAAATAAGAAGAGTTCTCTTTCAGAGTGGGTGTTTTTTTTTTTAAATAAATGTAAACATATAGTGTTCCCAATGTTATTGTCATATTATTAGGAAGTTATCATGTTGGCAGCTGGAGAAAACATTGGAATATGATCTCTGATGTTTTCTCACCATGTCCATGAGTCATTTCCATGGGGATGAGCCATGCTAAGTTGGGTCAGTCATTTCACATAAAAGTAAATTCAGAGGATAAGTATCCAACCTAGGAGCCACAAACAGAGATATGTGACACATTGGTGCTTAAGACCCCAGTGCTTTAGACCACAGAAAACAAACACAAACACATGCCCACATATATTTGTAAATATAGAAAAACCCCAGTTTGGTTTTTGCATACATATGAATTTGGTATAGTTCTAAAGGGCCTGCAGCCATAGCCCTGTGGAATCTGATTCCGTCAGATCTCGGAAGCTAAGCAGGGTCGGGCCTGGTTAGTACCTGGATGGGAGACCGCCTGGGAACACCAGAAGCTGTAGGCTTGGGAGAAGGACCTGGCAACCCCCTCCCAAAAGTCAATCTGCCATTGAAAACCCTATGAACAGCAGAAGAGCACTGACAATAGTGTTTCCCCTGTTGTACAGAGGGTCGCTATCAGTCGGATATCGACTCGACGGCACCTAACAACAACATAGTTCTAAAGAACTATAAAGCAATCAATCATTCGTGATGGACTATTGGTTGTATTTTGAATGATGTTTTAAGGCTAGGACTGGGAGACCTAGAGAGTGCTTAGGACATCTGAAGATCATGATTTTGCCCTGATCAGGAGAAATGGCAGCTGTGAGTCACTGAAGAGACTTCTTATGGCTACAGGAAGAGGCCAGTGACTATAAGTGGGGAAGACTTTCTTAGTGTAATCTGCATTTAGTTCTTGCCTTTTTTTCCCCTCCATGCTTGACCAATGATTGGTTACTGAAAAAAGAACTTCTGAATTGAATCACCAACTTACATTTTACTCTGCATCATGGCCTGATGGACCAGCAATGATGTAATTGGGAATTGTAAGGGAGCAAGAATTTGCTGGGGAGAATATAACAGAGACGAAAGGCCAAGACGATCTCTTTATTTTATTGAGCATAGAAGAGGAGAGTGAAGAGAGGAATAGCTTCTCCATTTCTACAAAACTGGGAAAAAAGGTAATTTTAGCTCAGTTGGTAGAGTGCTGTTCTGGACTCTCTGAGGCCCTGTGTTTGCTCCCTAGCACCACAAAAATGGGAGAACCACCTGACAGCCCACTCCCAAAACAATCTGGAAACAATTAGCCATTGAAAACCCTAGGAAAAGCAGAGAATCACTGATATAGTGCTGGGCATGGCATAGTGCGAAGGAGTGTTTTGTTTTGTTGTAAACAGGGTTGCTATGAGTTGGACCCAACTTGACGGTACCTAACAACGATTGTAAAAGGAAAGAAACAGGGCTTCCATACTGAATAGTTAAAACTTAGCAAGTGTATTTATTTCTTCTCTTGCCTCAACATGAGACCTGTTTTTCTACTACTCATATTTCTCCTCCCAAATATTCGGTTTTGCATTTTAAAATAGAATACCTAGAAGTAATATACCAGAAAATTTTCAGGAAGAAATTTTTTTGAGGCAGATTATTTATTTGAGTACAAAATGTCATAAAAGTCTTACATATAGCAAAGTACATGTGAAATGAGCATTTGAATTAAAATATTTTGTTCTAGTGCCATGATGATCAATTAGCACAAATATAATTTCTAATAAAAAGAGATAAACTAATAATATATTTGACTTACTCTTTTATTCAGCTATAGTATTTAGAAAGTGTATGCCTCTATTCAATATACTGGTGTGATATACATGTTTAATTCTATGTCTTGCATCTTTTTTTAATTGGAAATTTTTAATGTAAACCTTAATACTTCTCTTGCCTTTGTAGCATCCTAGACAAGAAATAACCAGAAATACATTAGTACTGATAAACTGCAATTCCAGGTGCTTGGGTTTCAGAATGGTTAAGGTTTTTTCAGGGCATGATGGGGAAGGAGGGAATTGTGGGGAGGAGGTCAGGAGACTGTAATGGGGGAGGTGAACATGAGCAATGGACAATGATATGCATGCATGGAAATGCCGTAGTGAAACCCATTAAGATATACACTACAAAATTGTTAATAAAATAAAATTACAGGGGGAAAAAGGAAAGATAGTAGGGGAAAGTGGATATGATAAATATATTTGAATACTGGTGTACTTTGAGGAGGGACAGTGGATCTATAAGTCTTCCAGGAAATAAAACCGAAAGGCCAGAACTACCTTCCTTTTGTTCTTACCAGTCTGCAAAAACCTCTGCTTGCCCACAGAAAGAAATTTGACAACATTTGGTCCTATAAACATTGGCATACCAATGTACTAAGTTTCTGCTCAGCTATTTTGGGTAAGCTAGAGGAAAAATAGCAGACTGTCTAGGAGGAAGTGTGGGGACCTGCCAAGGCCATGACGTACAGGTTTCCAAGTAAAGGTTATAGCTGAATCAGAAGAAGCATGTCAGAGTCAGGCTCAGATACAAGTCCTCCTCTTCTCAAATTCCTGGGCTTATCTCAGGGGAGAGTGAGGCAGGAATTCACAGAGATTCTTCGCTTTTCAGAGGGCATCCAACAGGTCACAAATAAGACTGTATCCAAGTTTCTTGAAACCTGGAAGGAGTTGTAGGTGGAGGCAGTCTCTGTATTGTTTTCCTTTTATTTTGCCATTTGGTCATCAAATAACTCATATACCCTGTTCAATGAAGCCAAGGATTCCCAATGGAGAAATAATTAGAACCACTTGTACTGTTCTAGAGCTGTTTGATGTTTCAATTGCTCCAGTGAGTTGTGCACAGCAGTATTATTCACACTACTGTCAGCATGGAAAATGAAGGGACTTTGAAAAAGAGTATTTTTCCTGTGTTAGCTTCTTCTTATTCTCTGGATGAGTGGTTTATTTATTTTTTTTATCAGATGTGGATGCAATTGGTAGCAGGGTCACCTACTGGATATTGAATAAAATAACTCAGAGAAAAAGTCACTACATTTCAAACCCACATGTGAATAAAAACCTAGGGACCTTCCTCCCCTTTCTTCTTGCTTTTCATTGGAAGCTTCCAGGTCATGTCTGTCAAAATCTCTTAGCTTTTCAGAAAAATTGTGTTCTATCTTAAACGATCAGATAAATATTGAACAAGTGATTTAAATAATGGAACAGTTTCAATAGTGAGTAATTTAGGAATACCTTTTTTCTTTGTCCAGGAAACATCTTAACCAAGGCTTGGTAAATTCAAAACTATTAGTACTAAGGTGATGTCTCAACTTGAAGTCACAGTAACATTTTTAAGGGTGACTAATTATATTAGTCGGCTTAGACTGCTGTAGCAAGAACTATAGACTGAATGGTTTATACAACCAAAATTATTTCCTACAGTTCTAGATTATTTGTTCATCATAGAGATTGAAGAGGTATGGTGAAAGGATATAGCCCTGATGCACACCTTTCTCAACTTTAAGCCAGGCAGTGTTTCCTTGTTCTGTTCAAATGATTGCCTCTTGGTCCATGTATAGATTCCTCATGAGTGCAATTTAGTGCCCCCTGTGTTTCCATTTTTTTGTAGCGCTATCTATAATTTTTTATGATCCACACAGTCAAATGCCTTTTCATTGTCAATAAAACATAGATAGACATCTTTCTGGTATTCTCTGCTTTCAGCTAATATCTGTCCTACAGGAAGTGCAACCAGAGTGGTCCTTGGAAGCAAGGATGGGTAGACTGTATCTTATGTATTTTGGACATATATTCAGGAGGGATCAGTACCTGGAGAAAGATATCATGTTTGGGAGAGTGGCAGGTCAATGAAAAAAAGGAAAACCCTCCAGCAGATGGATTGACACAGTGTCTGCAACAATGGGCTTAAACATAAGTAAGATCACGTGCCTGGCACAGAATTGAGGAGTGTTTCGTTCTGTTGTACATAGGGTTGCTATGAGTTGGACTCAACTCAATGTTCACCTAACAGCAAACAGTTCTAGAGGCAAGATGCCAACTGATTTGGTTCCTGGGAAGGGCCTTATTCTTTTGTAGATGGCTACCTTCTTTCTGTGTCCTTACATGGTGGAGGAAAAGAGATTTCTGGTACATCTTCCTCCTTCGTAATTATACTAGTTCTATCAGGCCAAGGCTACGGCCTTATGACCTCATTTAATCTTAGATACCTCCAGAAAAAATCTGTCTCTACTATAGCCACATAGGGGTGACAGTTTCACCATACACATTTTTGACAGAACACAATTCACCCCATAGCACCAATCATGGGTAGTATGAAAACTTCTGACCTGTCAATAAGCCCTCCCTCAAGAAAGGGATCATTTAAGAACCACATAGAAGTAAGACAGTCTAGTTTTGACATTTCTTTTGTGGGAGAAGAGACATAGGGTACAAAAAGCTACTTCTTTTCTACTATAATGGCAATTTACTTTCCATTAAAAATGGGACATAAAGTAGTCACTATTTTAAGAACTTATTTGAAATCCATATTTTTTTTAATAAATAAAGGAGTGAAAAAGGGAAGGACAGGGAGTCAGAGAGACAGACAGAAAGGGAGAAATATTGAAAAGGAGGGATAAGTAAATGAGGCAGTATAGTCTTAGAGAAAGCAAGACATTCAGGAGAGGAGAGATCCATGGAGAAGAGTGGATACCTGAGGTGGGTAGAAGGATTAATAAGTGACAGGTGATGTTGGGGCACAAGCCTGTCTCACACAGGAGTTGTAGAGGTTTTGGTATAAAGTGCTTAGGCTTGAAACCTGTCTGATCTTACCCATTATTCACTGTGTAGTTTTAAGCAAATTACCATATATTCTCAGATCTAATCTGCACCATTTCAACAGTGTTGTTGTTGTTAGGTGCCGTCAAGTTGTGTCTGACTCATAGTGACCCTCATAGGGTTTTCAATGGCAGATTGTTTTTTCGGGATTGCCTTGGGAGTGGGTTGCCACATCCTTCCTCCATTTTTGCAATGCTGGGAATCGAACTCATGACCTCAGAGACTGCAGAGCTGTGCTCTACCAACTGAGCTAAATCCCAGCCTTCAACGGTGTTAGAGGACTACAAAATCAAATGAGGATTAGAATCACCTGTGGGTTGGATTTATGGTCAAGAGAGCTCTCTTTGGCACATCCACTCTGCATGCAATTGTAACCCACACCTGATTTTGAAGCTATCTAAAATTGTTGAAAGAATGGGGATTAGATTTGAGAATATTCAGTACTTCATATCGTTAAGCTCAATTTCATAATGATACTGTTTATATCATGATATCACCATGAGAAATAAATGGGTGACCCATAGTGTCTGACATATAGTAAGAACTCAATAATTGTTGTTATTGTTAGGTGCTGTGGAGTGAACTCATAGTGATCCTGTCTATAAGAGACAAAACACTCCCCAACACTGTGCCATGCCCAGCACTATTTTCAGTGGGTCTCTGCTATTCATATGGTTTTCGATGGCTGGTTGTTTTGAGAATGAGCTGCTGTGTCCTCCCAAGCCTCCAGCGCCCAGTATTCCCAGGGGGTCTCCCACCCAAGGACTAACCAGGTCCGACCCTGCTTGGCTTCCAAGATCAGATGAGATTTGTCACCAGGGTGTTATGATTATAGATTCAATGATTGTTAGGTACTATTATATAACCACTTGTCACTCTTTTATACATGCTCTGTAGCTGTTGTTGACAGCTTCTCACATGGGTATCACACTCAGCTTATTCTACCTAGAACCTGTTCCTCAGGCTGGTTATGAACTCTGAGTGATTGATCTTGCATATGATGTTAAACCATACCTCATACTTTAAGGCAGATACATCCCTACATCCCCTCCTAGATTCTAGCTATTTAAAAAAGCATCCGCAATAGTAAGATCCTCGCTTACCAAGGCTCATTATAGTAGAGGCACTGTAAAGATCTTTCAGTGCAGGGGTCTCCAAATCCCAGGCTGTGGACTGGTACCTGGCAGTAGCCTGTTAGGAGCCAGACTGCACACCAATAGGTGAATGGCAGGCCAAGGAAAGAAACTTCATGATATTCAGGGTCACTCCTCATCGCTTGAATCACCCCGAATCCATTCCCCCATCCATTTTGTGGAAAAATTATCTTCCATGACACCAGACCCTGGTGCCAAAAAGGTTGTGGATCTTTATTTTAGTGGTGTCCTATTCCTTAATATATCCATTCAAGTGAAAGAAGATTTGGTTCTTGGACTTGAAGTACTTTGAAGCTCCTTGTATTAAAAATGACTTGAGTAAATGAAAATTTTTTCTTGAACCCAATCTTCCCCTTTGTTAAAATGACATTTGAGTTGTTTATGAAATCTGATTCCTGAGAGAGAGGGGAAGCTCTGAGAGTGTTCCTTGTCCCCCTTTTTAAATTAATTTTTAAAAAATTTATGTTTATTTATTTTTTATGGTACTTGGGGTTTGGATCCAGGTCCTCACACATACGTTGAAAGTGCTCTACTACTTGAGCTGCACCCTCGGTCAATTTTTTTACTTTTTATTTTGCATCTAGGTCTCCCTAAGTTACACAGGGTGCCTCTTGCTTCAAACTCATGATCCTCTTGCCTTGCCTCCCGAGTTGCTAAAATTACAGGGACATTTCACTGGGCCTAGCGTTTTCTTTTCTTTTCTCTTTTCCTTTCTCTTTCCTCTTCTCTTCTGTTTTCTTTTCTTTTCTTTTCTTTCCTTTTCTTTTCTTTGATGTAGTCTTGCTATGTAGCCTGGGCTGGCCTTGGATGCATAATTCTCTTGCCTCAGCTTCCCTAATGAGTACTGGAATTATCCACATCTTCCACAGTGCCTGGCTGTAACACTGTTCTTGTTTATCTTTGTTTTAGGTTCTTGCATCTTAGGTCCTTGTGTCCTGGAGAGAGGCGGTTTCATTTGGAATTTCATGTTATGACCAGAGCAGGAAGTACCAGAAATCTGGAGAAGGGACCAGCGTTTGAGAAATTTGCAATTTGACTTCACAGATGCTGCTGCCTGGAAAAGGGTCAGGTGAGACAGAAATGAGAGATGCCTGTCACTCTGCAGAACATCCCTGAGCCAGCTGGCCTGGAACTGCAACCTGGGATGTCGGGCAGCATTCCTCAGAGGTGCACTGGCAACCAGAAGCACCACACTCAAACCCTGGCTTTTTGTTCTTTTATCCCCCCTCCTTCATTTTTGTTCCTAACCCCCATTTTTATTTTCTCTTGGCCTTTTCTTTTTCCAATTATTGTCACATTTCAAAGAACATAGCCAGTTTGCATTGTAACATTCGTTTTGAGAAGAGACTCATAACAGGCATTCAGGAGAAGGTATGCAGAAGAACACTGCAATAAAAAGGGTATTAAAGTGCATATGAAATGAAAACTACAATTTCTGGTTACTTTCTGCCTTCAATGAAGGTTCCTGTAGCAGATACTTTGCAGTTTTATTTTACATAGTGATTGCTTTTATTTTTCTTTGACTTTAAATTTTTCTCCCCCTTTCTGTTATTGGCCACACTCAAGATTACATCTTTATACACTATTACCAAAGCTGCATGAATAAACAGACTCCAAATCTCTGTTTTCTGATATGTTCCACTAGCAAGCTCATCATCTGTATCTTATCTGGGGCTGAGCAGTGGTGGCAAGATGGGGTCTTTGGGGATGCACTTTGCAAAAGCTATGCAGGGAGAGGCAGAGGAGAAAGGTTGGATTGCAGAGCACTGTTTTTCTCTTGAGGACAATTTATCCCTATTATGACTATCTGCATTACCTGCAAAGCCTCCATTTGTCCCTTTCTCATTTTCTCAGCCACCCTGCTGCTGGGATTTGTCTGGCTGCAGGTTTCTGAGTTGTAGTTCTGGGCCTATGTGCTTTTTCCACAGAATGCCTCTCCATAGACTGATTTTGTGGCTCTTCACTCAGGGATATGGCTGGCACACTTTCTTTCCTGCTAATATCCTGTTCAATTAGCATTGCATGATAGACTGAGGTAGTATCTATAGCCTTGCTTGGAGTGACAGCAGAATCCTGCTTTTTGTCTGGTGACCCTACAGGGACTTCTGCATCAAGATGTGAATCTCTGCTGCACAACTTGCTGCATCTCATTCTCTGCTAATTTACATCTTAAGCGAAGTATCTTACTTTACAGTCATCCATATTTATGATCTATCAGAGTACATGGGTGACTCCTTTCAGTGCAATTTTCCAATGCCATTAGTCTTCATATTCCAAATTAGGGCCACCATGATAAATAGGCAAACAGGTTAGCAGATTTCAAACAAGAACTAGATAAACAGGGGTAAATAAGAACAAAATAACTAAACTAAATTCAATGGCTAAGCAGAGTTACAGAAAAAAAGATGCACATTTTATACAAGCACTTTAAATATATGAATGTTGTAGTGGTTGTTAGGTACTGTTGAGTTGGGTCTGACTCATAGCAACCCCCTGTAAAACAGAATGACACAGTACCCAACATTGTGCCATGTACATGATTGTTTTTTTTTTAATGTTTAAGCCCATTGTTGCAACCACTGTGTCAATCCATCTAGTTGAGGGTTTTCCTTTTTATTATTATTATTTTTTTTGCTGACCCTCCACTCCCAAACATGATGTCCTTCTCCAGGGATTAATCTCTCATAACAATATGTTCAAAGTTTGTAAGATGCACTCTAGCCATCCTTGGATAAAGTGTGCTTTTATATTTATATTATAGGATTTTAAAGTATACCAAACACTTTTCACCTGCTTATTTTTTTGTGTTCCTTTCCAAATATCTGTGAAATTGGCAGAATGAGAATACAGGTGAGAAGTCTATCAGAGAGATAGAAGACTTATCAAATGAAGCACTATCTTTCTGTCTCCTAGCCTTGTGCTTTTGTTACTATAACATGCTGTTTGAATAGAATAATTTCAGACTATTTTAGACCTTTTAGACAATTCAGTTCAATTCAACAAATAAAAACACACCTCCATGGTAGGTGGTGTTAGGTTTCAGGGATACCAGTGTGAATAAGAGCTGAATCTTTATGTTCCTCTTGCATACTAGTGTCTGCCAACAACATACATGCTGAGTGATTAATCTGGGCTTGTATGGTCTGGGTACATAATTAAGCATCACCTCTCTTCGACAGCATTCCAGGAGGAAACTAGCTCCCATGCTGGAAGCAGGGCTTGTACTCTTTCCTAAACCAAGAAGAGCTTTCATCTTAGGCCACACTTTCTGTTCTTAGATAAACAAGGACAGTTCTGACAATATTTTCATGAGGGACAATCTCAAGGATATCTGGAAGACAAAGTGACCAGGTATGTCCTGTATCAAGTATATCAGGATGGATTTAACCTGTTAACCTTTATCTTGCCTCTTCTAGAAAGTATGGTTCTGGGAGGGGCTGAGTGTGGGTGAGAGTATGGGTGAGGTACAAGTGGGAAGAAATTGAAGGGACCTATGATTCAGATTGTTTTTAAGTGATATGGTATAATCTCAATCATCCCTCACTGGAGGCACCTCCCGTTTATTGAAAAGTGTATTTCCTACTGGGCGCCATGGTGCACGTCTGTAATCCTAACAACTCAGCAGGCTGAGGCAGGAGGATCACAAGTTCAAGGGAAGAGGTAGCTTGCACAATTTAGCAAGACTGTCTCAAAATAAAAAGTAAAAAGGGGCTAGGGATGCAGCTCAGGGGGACAGCACTTGCCGGGCATGTGAAAAGCCTGGGTTCAGCACCCAGTACTGGAATATATATCCTATCTTGCTGTCATCACTGTCTGATCTCCCTCCTTTCCTGTTTGAATGCTGATCTATACTTCAAACTTAATTTTTAAAGCCTTAATTCCTTCTTATTAGTAGAAAATATAACTTCTCCCGTTATTCCTTACTTACCTTCTTAGAGGTGCAAATGACCTAATTGCTCAAAACATTATGAATATTTTTTTTTCTGTTCTCATCTTCTTGGACCTCAACATACTAGCAGCAAGAAATTATGAGCCCCTTTTTAAAGTATTCTTTTCTTTGGACTCACAGATTCTCTATTCTGCAGGGTTGTTTTTTCTCCACCTTGCAATTCTCATTCCTTCTGTAGGCCCCTAAATGTGGACACCACTAAATTTGATTTACTCTATATACTGTGTGTTCTCTCACAGACTAATTTTGTTTATATCCATTCTTTCATTTACCATCTAATTGACATGATTCACAGATCAGTTAAAGTTACTAAATCACCTTAGAAGAATGATTGGCAACTTTCTCTAAAATACCTTGTACACCTGGCCCTCTGTACCTCTAACCATGGACTTCACAGCCCCAGAATCCACACCCCTGAACTCTGCATTCGGGGGCTCAACTGCTTGTGAATAGAAAATATTTGAAAACAAAAAATTGTGTCTGTACTGAGCATACATAAAGATTTTTGTCTTGTCTTTATTCCCTAAATAATACAATATTCCAACTATTTATCTAGCATTTACATTGTTTTCAGTATTATTACATAATCTAGAGTTGATTTAAAGTATATCAGAGGGTGTATGTAGGTTATATGCAAATAGAACACCATTTTATATAAGGGACTTCAGCACTCTTGGATGTTGGTAACCATAGGTTACCAACAATCCTCTGAGGATACTGGAACAAATCCCCTGAGGATACTGAGGAACAATTATATTTCAAAAAGTTCCCTGGGCCTGGGGATATAGCTCATTGGTAGAGCCTTTGCCGTATGTCCATGAGATCCTGGGTTCGGCCCCTAGTACTAGCACAAACAAAACAACAAAACAAAACAAACACCACCACAAATACACAAAACAACAACAAAAAAGAGCAAGATAGAAAGTTCCCCAAATCACACATTAAAAGAAAAAAGGGTTATTTTTCCTGAATTAAACATTGTTTGCTCTGCATTCTGTATCACAATGTCATCACCATCCACTCTGAGTTAGAACTGAATTAAATTTGACTCCTCTCTCACACTATAAATGCAATTATTTACTAAGACTAATTGAGTTCTGAGGTATCTCTCAAAACCCTCAGTTCTACAATCTTATTTTGGACCTTTGCCATTTTTCTTTTAGGGAATTATGACAGCTTCTGTTGTTGTTGTTAGGTACCATCGAGTCAGGTCCAACTCATCGCGATCCTATATATAACAGAACGAAACACTGCTTGACACTGTGCCATGCACACTATCTTTTTATGTTTGATCTCATGTTGCAGTCCCTACATTTCTTCTCATTTTGAGTCATGCTACACCAGCAAAAGGAGGTCCCAGGGGCTTTATTCCATTCCGGTCATTAAGGTCAATTCTACTTACAGGAGGCAACTCTTCCCCAGTCATTTCTTGAATGCCTTCCAGCCTGTGGGGCTCATTTTACAGCACAATATTTGATAGTGCTTTTCTGCTCCTCATCGGGTTTTCAATGGCTAATTGTTTTGGGAGTGTGATGCTGGGTCTTTCTCCATAGTCTTAGCCTGGAAGCTCACCTGAAACCTGTCCACCATGGGTGGCCCTACTGGTATCTGAAATATTGGTGGCATAACTTTCAGCATCACAGCAACACATAAGCCCCCACAGAACTACAAGATGACAGACACATGGGGGACAACAGCTTCTAATTACCCTATAATTTACTTGTTACTTCTGATATGACATAGCTACCTAGTTAGATTGGGAGAAGGACCTGGCAACTCCCTCCCAAAAATCAATCTGCCATTGAAAACCCTATGAACAGCAAAGAAGCACTGACAATAGTGTTTCCCCTGTTGTACAGAGGGTTGCTATGAGTCGGATACAGATTCGACGGCACCTAACAACAACAACAACCTAACAAGTTGTTGTTATAAGGTGTCCTGAAGTTGAATCCAACTCATACTGACCCTCACAGAGATTTCAGTGGCTGTTTCAGGATTGTTTTGGAAATGGGTTGATACATTCTTTTCCTGTTTATGCCATGCTGTGGATTGAACCCAGAGCCTCAGAGAGTGCAGTGTGGCACTGTACCAACTGAGCTAAACCTAGCCTCATAACAAGTAGTTAATATTATCTAGTAACTGTTTTTTTTTTTTGGCACCCTAGTCTACTATGTGTTTTCATTGAGTGGGGAAGTAAGGAAAATAACCTACATTAGCTGTGTTTTAAGTTGTCAGTCATTTTGTATAAATCAAGTGAACCTGGGACACAACTATTGAACAATCACTTATGCATAGAATATTTTCTGGGTATCCTATTAATTTTTAGTCAACTAATTAAATACTATTCACTGTTGGATTTGTGTTCAGAACACTATTAACACCTGAAATAACATTTAGTTTATCTTTTTCAATGAGTCTTAAAGATGAGACATGAAATTTAAGTAATTATAGAAATTAAAGATCCCTTGATCTTCATTTAATTAATTATTTTTGTATAAAGAGGGATGAGTTAAAACACCTGCAGGACCTTGGTCACATTAACATAGACATATGATGTACTCTTTAAAATGTTTTAGTCCTATCAACTTTGAAAAGTTGACTACAGAATTTATTTTCATTTATACTCCAATATTTTCTTAAATATTATAACATACAGTTAAATGATAGGTATCTTTTGTTTCAAATTTCAGAATATGTGTAAATAAGTTTGTGGCACTCCTACAGATGCAACATTCTATACTAAGAAATTATTAATACAATATGTGTTGTAATTATCTAAATAACTTTTTAACCTGGTCAAATTTTCTTAAAATAAGTGGGTGTGAGGTTCTGTAAAATTAAAGGTAATTAATGTTTTTCTGCAGTAAGTGTGATAAATACTTGCTTGTTAAGTCAATTACATCAAGACAGAACTTGAATGTGAAGTAAGTGTATACTATAAGTAAATTGCAAACAGGATTCATGTAACAGATCCACTAATTTGCCACTTACTATTCCAGCAAGATTTGGAAAAGTAGATACTGAAGATGCTGTAAGAAAGAAAATTTATTGCATAGATACCCCAAGAGAAAAGTTTAGACTGCAGTTTTGCTTATTGATTTTTGCCAAGTAGTCACGAGGGGTCTGTTTTGGAACAATCTATGATCATTCATATAAAAGCTATTACTGTATAGGAAAATTAGAAATAATTAAACACTATGATCCTTGATATTATAATAATTTGGTTAAGATTTGCAAGTATTTGTAGCAGAGTATCAGTGGTATTGGCCTAAAATACAAGTATAATAGGAAAATTGGAGGAAGAAATGACAGAATTCCCCGCTGAAGTGAAATTTAATGAGGATGGTGGAGAGAAGTAATTGTATATTCTACCTGACTCCACTTTTAATTTAACTGGAATCTAAAATATATGCTCTAAAGTTTTTGGTACTTAGGAAAATAAGTTATGATTCTTGCTTCTCCCCATTTACTTGCAGCTAAAAAAAATTCTTGACACAAAATAGGAAAAATAACTTTACCACTTAGTCCATATTCATATATTCACATAGCTAGGAATTTTTAAGGTGCGAGATTCAATTTATTTAAAAGTTAGTTATGGTTGATTTAATAGCACCCCAAAATAAATATTCATGTGGTTTATTATTTCATTAATTGTGGGTCTTCTTAACAATGTATTATAATTTTGTTTAGCTTTCAGAAGCCTTGGTTTTCTAGTCCATGGATAACTTCAACTTTTGACATTTATTGATGAGGAAGTTGAAAATGTCTATGGAAGATGAGAAAGTACGTCATGATTATAAATAGTTGAATGTTCTTTTAAGTTGTATTTACTGTCTGAAATGCTTAATTTATTTAGGTACATATATATGCATGCATTTCATTATCTTGCTAAATTACTTAATTGACTTGCTTTTGGAGAATCAGTTTAATTTATCAAAGTTAACTAAAAAACCTTCTTCACCTGGGTATAGTGAAATAACTATATGATACTCAGGATAAACAGAATAATTTTTTATTTTTATTTTTTCTTTCTTTTCTTTCTTTCTTTCTTTCTTTCTTTTTTCTTTTTTTCTTTTTTTTTGCTGTACTGGGGGTTGAACCCAGGGCCTTGTGCTTACATGCTTTGCACTGAGCTGCACCCCCCAGCCCATTTTCTTTCTTTCTTTCTTTCTTTCTTTCTTTCTTTCTTTCTTTCTTTTTTTACTTTGTGAGACAGGGTCTTAATAAGTTACGCAGACTGCCTCAGGTCTTGAATTTGTGATACTCCTGCCTCTGCCTCTCAAGTCGCTGGGATTACAGGTGTGCACCACCACGCACTGACTAACAGAATAATTTTCAACACTGAACTGCCCAGAAAAACATTGTAAAATACTATGCAGTTTTAAACAATAAAACCAAGCACACATCTGGAGGAATAGATATGTCTATAAGGGGGGAATGTGTGGGTAGCCCTGGATTTTAAATTAGAAATAATGTCTTACAGACATTTATATACTTCTCTTTCCTGTGTGTCTCTATAGCACCTTTTTCTATGTAACTAGTGTCATATAGTAGGTAAGAACCTGGTCCTATATCAGGTAAACTCAGCTTTAGGTTCCAACTATTCTATCCTAGTCGTGAGGCTCAGAGCAAATACATCACCCACCCTACAAGAATGTAGGGTAGTAACTCTGGGGAGATGGCACCAGATTGTTTTTTTCCAGGGTTGTTGTGGGTATTACAAGAGCTAATGTTGGTAAAGCATTTAACACAGTGTGTATAGTAAAAGTACAATCATAACTCCTTCTAGTAACAGGATCAAAGCTCCTGTTTGTCTCAGCTCCATCATTTATCTATCCTTTACCTGTAACCTAGAAAGAATCAATTCCACATCTCCCAGGTTGGATAATGTGTTGTTGTTGTTGTTATTAGGTGCTGTGGAGTCGAGTCTGACTCATAGCGACCCTATGTACAGCAGATCGAAACATTTGCCAATTCTGTGCCAGGCACACTATCTTATTTATGTTTAAGACCATTGTTGCAGACACTGTGTGAATCCATCTGGTGGAGCATTTTCCTTATTTTGTTGTTGTTGACCTGCCACTCTCCCAAACATGCTGTCTTTCTCCAGGGATTGATCTCTCCTGACTACATGTCCAAAACATGTAAAATGCAATCTGGCCATTCTAGCTTCCAAGGAGCACTCTGGTTGCATTTCTTCTAGGACAGATCTGTTGGTTCTTTTGGCAGTCCATGGTATAGTCAATAGATGTCTCTAGCTTTCAATTGATTGAAAAGCATCAATTCTTTTCCTGTCTCCCTTGTTCAGTGTCCAGCTTTCACAACCCTATGATGTGACTGAAAATACCATGGATATGTGCTTCTCATATTGTCCTTTCTTTTCCACCCCCCGATATTACACCCTTCATCAGAGCCCCTGTTTTAACTTTTGTAATTGCAACTCAGTTTTTTAGCACTTATGTGTCAGGAACTAAGTTAAGCATTTTAACCTGCATGAACTACTTAATCCATAAAAAATCTTGATAGAAAAAGTATTAGTATACTTAGCTGGGCACGGTGGCACATGCCTGTAATCCCAGCGGCTGGGGAGGCGGAGGCAGGAGGATCGCAAGTTCAAGACCAGAGGCATTCTGCATAATTTAGTGAGACCCTGCCTCAAAAAGCAAAAAAATGGGCTAGGGTTACACATCTGTGGTACAGCATTTGCAAAGCATGCAAGCGCGAGGCGCTGGGTTCAAGCCCAGGTAATACAAAAAAGCAAAAACAAAACAGAACAAAAAAACCCCCAAATTAAAACAAAAATCCCACCACCAACAACAACAAAAAAATCTTTATCTACTTTTAATGAAAAAACTCAGGCTCTGTAATCTAAAAAATCCATTATCTAAATATCAATGATGAAAATATCAGCAATTAACTTTATTCATTGCTTCTGTCAAGCATTGTATTACAAATGCCACATGTGTTCTCTTAATTCTATGACTACTCCATGAAACACAGGATTAAAATTATTGTCATTTTCCACAGGAAGAACCTGGGTATAAGTCATTACCTTGCAAAAGGTTGTAGAGGCAGAATGAGGGGCAGCTAACCTGATTTTGCCCTTAGTTACTGGCCTTGCCTGTCCCCAGTATGTTTGATAATATGGATATATGATGGATTGCATAAATGTTGTACATCTTCTGTTTGTTGTTGTTAGGTGACATTGAATCAAGTCCAACTCATAGTGACCCTATGTGCAATAGGATGAAACACTCTCTGACTCTGTGTCATGCTCAGCACTGTCAACGTGTCTCTGCTATCCATGGGGTTTTTGATGGCTAACTGTTTCAGGGGTGGGCTGCCAGGTCCTTCTCCCATTTTTGCAGAGCTAGGAGTTGAACCCAGGTCCTCAGAGTATGTAGAGCAAGCACTTTGCTAATTGAGCTAAATCCCAGCCCTACCTTCTGTTTAGCATTATGCAAAATTTCAATAACTATCAGAAGAGTTTTCTATTTCCTCCATCTGAGCTCTCTGTTCTGTTGCTGTTTTCTGTGACCAGTACAATTTCACTCTTTTCTCTCCCAAACCACACCTCTTTCATTCTTCCCTACATAATTTCACTCTTATTGACTCCAGATACTCTTCCTGCACAGGCTAGCAAAAGGATGACATGACCCATAACTGTCATTACCAATCATCTTGTGCCCAAATCCACAAACTGAAGTCTGTATATAGGTGATTTTCACTTATATTTTGTGCCAGATCAGATGCACAGCTGCTTCTTTGTCTGTATTACTATTGTAAATTCTGTGTTCAGCAAGAGTGGGTTACTTTTTGGAGTCTCTGAAACACAGTGCATGTGGTAGGTGCATTCAGTAACTAAATTTTTTGTTTTTGTTTCCAGTACTGGGGTTTGAACCCAGGGCTTTGCCCACACTAGTAGAGCACTCCACCACTAAGCTTCACTCAGTCTCATTTTTATTTTTTATTTTGAGATAGGATCTTGCTAAATTTTGCAGGCTGCCTCTGTCCTCAAACCTGCAATCCTCCTGCCTCAGCCTTCCAAGTCACTGGGATTACAGGTGTGCATCACAGCACCTGGTTCATTAATAGGTTTGATAATTTTGGAAACCTAAGAGGAGCATAAATATTATTAGGAAGTGCCTTCATGATTTAAACCTGTGTGCGCCATTTGTATTTTGTCTATGTACAATTCCGCATACTAAGTGTTAATTTTTAGATTTCATCTGGCTCTGGAGGCATAGAAATGATTAGGTTGAGAATCACAACCCTGATAATTAGCTTAGAGATTCTGAATCAGAATGTGTGCTGTAAAAATGTGATTTTTTTTTTTTTGAGCATTCAGCCCTAAGGGTTTAGATAACCAGCTGCCTCAGATTTTACACCTACCAACATCTGGTTTGGTCAATAGGTATGAGGAAATATAACAGAGCAGGAGGGGGTTCCTTTCTTAACTCTGCTGTGACTCTGGAGAATAGGACAAGGGCCTGATCTTCTTTTGGGAGCAGTTGGAAAATAGAATTATTTATTTTGTATAACATTTGCCAAGTGAATCACAAGCAAGATTTTTGAAGCTCTAGCTCTCACCTCTTATTTGAAGTGAATTTTGTATGTCACCCCCACTTTATAGAATTTAGTGTGGTGCAGAAAGGTGTAATTTCTTTGTTTTGGTATCCAAATGCATTAATAGAAGACCAGAAAAAAATATTCCTCTACTTTCAAGGACCATTGTGTTTTTTCAGTTACTATTTCATCTTATTTCAAAGGGAAATAAATCCAAGAGGAGAGAACAAAGGGAAAGAAAAATAGGAGAGTGACCAAGAAGGGAAAAGACAATTTTTTAAAGGAAAGGATTATTTATGTACAGCTTACCTTTTTGAGTGTCAAATATGCATTGATTCTGTAGCGGTTTAAAATTTGTTTATACTCAGATGTTCAAAGAAAACATCACCTTTTAAATTATAAAACTGGTAAAATTGTGCTCACTACTACCTCCCGTATCCTGTCCTAACTCTGCTATGGAGTGGAGAGAAAAACACCCTTAACCTTACAGGGTTTGGGGCACTTCAGACTCTTCCAGTTTGTTTTCTTGATTACTTCAAAGACCTTTTTTTCACCCTTTACTTTTTCCCAAGAGAGCACTTGGGTGCAGGAGAACTACTGATAATCTCAGGACACCGGTGCGGGAGAGAGGGACCTTGATCTTATGTTGCTCTTGGCTGTGGTGTAGCCATGCTGACTTTAGGTGACTATTGGATAGTCTCTGCTGAGGTATGTTTGGTTGATAAGATACTGGGTGCTCCCGTTTCTTGCTGCTATAATTCACAGCTGATATACCTCCCAATCTGGCTTCATGCCCTATTTTTTGTACTTTTGAGGAGTTTACCCACTGCGCTTTCTAGTGAGTCCTACCTCAATCCCTCCTGGCTCTAGGGAATTCCAAGGTGGGGCTGGGACTCCCCCTTTGTTATCTGTCTTTCCTAGACTAGAGCATATTCTCCAACTGGACTTCCAGCTATCCTGCCTCAGGACACAAGGGAACTTCTGTGTCCCTTGTACACCACACAGGGCTGGAGGAAGTCTTGGGAGCATTAATTCGTCTTCTTTCTCTGCCCATCACCATTATTTTACTTTGATAATTACTAAGTCAATGGTGGTGGTAGATCTTCTGCAAAGCCGTCTCTTCCTAGAGTTCTAGTGAGAACTTGGGCCAAGTTTTTGATTTTGATGTTCCCCGCAAGATTCTAATCCATTTCCCTTCTTTGGGACTTATACCTTCAGTGCTGAAGTCAGGGCATCAGAGATCTTCCTGCACTTCTGTCTACTTTACATATTCTCTCATTCTCTTCTCTGGAAGAATTTCCCCCATTTTAGTTTCTTTCCTTCTACTCCAGCCTCATAATAATGGACAAAGAGAAACTTAAGTCATCATATATTAGAAAATTATAAAAAAACTTAAATCTTGATGTATGGCAAAAATGCTTACTGTTGACCAAGAAAATAGCAGCAAGAGAGGTTGAAAGGTAAAGTCTGAGAACAAAAAGACTGTCACTCACAAGTAAAAAATAAGAATTAAGTCCAATTTCCTCAGTTTATTTCTTTGCAATTTGTCTTATGTTCAAGAGCATTAAAATTTTGCTGAGGAATGCATACATTGTTGGATGCATTTGTGCTCAGTATATCTATAGAAATAGTAGAGTCTTGCCATTGGTCCTGTTGATTCTAATCCTGATTCTATATCAGAAGATGGTGAGTGCTGGATCCCACTATGGCTATGTTCACTGTGTCTTCCTTCGCATCTTAGATATCCTGTTGCTGTTGTTAGGTGCCGTCGAGTCGGTATCCAACTCATAGTGACCCTCATAGGGTTTTCAATGGCTGACTGTTTCGGGATTGCCTTGGGAGTGGATTGCCAGGTCCTTCTCCCATTTTTAGGGTGCTGGAAATTGAACTCGGGACCTCAGAGACTACAGTGCAGCACTCTACCAACTGAGCTAAATCCCAGCCCATATGATGAATTAGATAAGGTATATTTAAATTTTCCTTTGGTGGGAACTTTTTTCTATATGTCATTAAAAGTTCTTCTCTATACTTACTCTCTAGTTCAGTGCTGATTTGGATGTTTGCCAAAATAAAGTCCCACTAGCCACAAGAAATGTTGCACTTAGTGGATCTCTACTATACTAGCTTTTGGGAACTCTTAATTCCCAAACTAAAATATTTTGCCTTGGTTTTTACAGATAGAATCACTTAGTTTGTGTAATGGAGAAGGAGAAAACCAAAGAGAAAGACAGTTATAACTAGATTACTGGAATGATCTGTGTGATATGATGCATGAATACCTTTTCCTTCTTAATGCTTCCACAAATCTCTGAAGGTTATACACTGATCAAAAGTAATGGTGTAAGGGAATTATTTTATTTAAATATTGATGACAAATGAAAATCTATAGTATAATTCTGAATAAATTGATTTTTAGTGAATAAAAATATTCTTAAACATGAAAATTCTCTAAAATGCATTCATTCTCAAAGGGTAGTCATTGAAATGAAGCTTTTAATATGGGTATTTATTATTTTAGAATTCTAGCTAGTGACATAGCATTTTATAATTTCTCTTATTTTGCTGGTATTTTCCTCTAAAAGGTGGAATAATTTATCCCAAAGCCAAGATGGTGTTATGAGACGGAAGAAAAAAAAAAAACAAAACAAAAAATCTAGATACATATTGTAAAGATTAAGCAAAGTAAAGTACATGTACATGTAAGTCATATGTTACTGGGAGAGAGAGAGAGAGAGAGAGAGAGAGAGAGAGAGAGAGAGAGAAATTGATTCATGAGTATCAGACTCAGGATTCCTGACATAGATCCTTTTGAATTTATAGCAACTTGGCATTACATTGTAATGTAGTGAATTTTGGTTCAAATGATCTGAAAACTTCTTTTATACCAGTCTTCTAAGGGAGGAAAAGAGCAGGAAAAGAACTTAATTTTGGAAGCATCAAGGAAGAAATAAAGACAACATGATAACCAAAATGAATTACTAGCCTTCAAAGTCAAAGTTTCTCTTTGAAATGGAATCCAAAAGGAAGTTATATATCAGCTGCATAATTTTAACCTGGAGGACTCATTTAAGATTTGTTGCATCCCTGAACAGGCATAATTCCATGATTTATTGAGACTAATAGTAAAAATAAATATTTATTGAGTGTCAGCAATGAGGGAGATGTTGAAATCTAGTATGTCTTAATATTTAGTTTAAAGGATTTCTTTTTCATCAGGGTAAGTTAGGCCTATTTCCTATTACTGAGTGAGAAATGTAGCAACCTCATGGGTTGAACTGGGAAAAATGCCAGTTATACACATATGCACAGCTACCTTCAGGGCATTTTACACATTTTGCAATCCTTCTTGGTTTCTTTTGGCCAGTTTCTTTTTTTGGTTACCAACTTCCTCTTTGATGTTTTCTCACCTGAAAGATATGGATTCCTTATTTTTATTCTTAAATATTGGTCTAATTTTAAAATTATGTGATTTACTAATAGAAAAAAATCAGTTTTGTGGAAGACAATTTCTTTGGCAAAGATTCTCTCTTTTCCCCTCTTTCATTTGGATCTATTGGTCTTTTCTTCCCACCTGGAATCTTCCCTGCACCTTCCCCCCTTGTTAAAAAATAGTAAACTCTATATTTTATTAAACACTATGAGTTTTATAATTTTAAATTTGTCAAAATATTTAAGAGATTTTGCTATTAATAAAGAAGGAATCATGTATGAAAGGAGACTGTCTATTTATCAAAACACCCTAAGAAAGTAACTTTCAACATTCTTTTGAATACTTTTTGCAGCACCCTTAAATCATTTCTAAATATTGCTCTGCTCTGGGGCAGGAGTGGATATTGTTTCCACCAGATGCCTAAGACTCCTCAGCTCAGAAAGCAGTGAGGTCAGATTGACACTGTGCTGTTCACAGTTTATTCACAGTGAAAATCTGAGTCTTTTACCTTGGTAATATTGAAAGCATTATTCAGAAAAAATTACAGCTAGGATAAAAATTCATTCTGTACAGGTTTTAAAAAATTATTACACAAAACATTAGAGTTGTATAAATGGATTCTCCATTGGTTATGGTGATACAAATGGTGATCCACATCAACTTTCTCCACATATCCCCATATCTACCCAGCCCCATCACCCTTAATTTTGATCATATGGATTATTAGAGACTTTCTGGCCTGGGAAAATCATGAAAACAATAAAGAGTCACTGCCCTTCCACCTTCTATCAAAAGTTTCCTCATGAAATGTTAATTTCAAAGGAAATTTTATAGTTGTAAAAGATAAAAGTTTCAAAATAAGAGTATAACAAGAAATGGATATTTGGAACTAGCCACTAGGGGTGCTAAGGGTCAGACCCAACTCAATGACACTTAACAACAAACCAATGTTTTAATCAAGTGTAGAATATAGAGGAAGGAGAGAAAGTTTGAGTCTGCAAACAATATTATCATAAAAGATCCCATTTTGTGTCATATAACCTGTTTGAACTTTCTTCTGAAAGTCAGGGGACCTACTGTCAGATCTTGAAGGTAGTATATGATGTGTCTGTCAGCTTGTCATGCTGTGGGGGCTTGCATCTTGCTGTGACGCTGTGATGCTGTGGTGCTGAAAGCTATGCCACTGATATCTCAGATAGCAGCAGGGCCACCCATGGTGGACAGGTTTCAATTGAGCTTCCAAATTAACACAAACTAGGGAGAAGGATCTGGCAGCCTACTCCTGAAACAATTAACCATAGAAAACCCTATGAACAGCAGAGAAGTACTGTCAAATAAAATATCAGAAAATGAGCCCCCCAGGCTGGAAGGCACTTAAGAAATGACTGGAGAAGAATTGTTTCCTCAAAGTAGATTTAACCTTAATCAGGAAAATGAAGTAAAGCCCCTGGGACCTCCTTTTGCTGATGTTGCTGTGGTGGTGTTAGGTGCTGTTAAATTGTATCCGACTCATAGCAGCCCTCATGGGGTTTTCAATGGCTGATTGTTTTGGGATTGCCTCAGGAGTGGATTGGCATATTCTTCTCTCATTTTTTGGTGCTGAGAATCGAACCTGGGACCTCAGAGACTGCAGAGCAGCACTCTACCAACTGACCTAAATCCCAGCCCTTTGCTGATGTGGATGACTGAAAATGAGAAGAAACACAGGGACTGTAACAAATGGGCCCAAACATAAGAAGATCGCATACATAGTATAGTGTTGGGTAGTGTTTCTCTCTGTTCTACATAGGGTCACTATGAGTTGGATCTGACTTGAGGGCACCTAAAAACAATAATTCAATTGGATTTCCATTTTAGGAAGATACTTCTGACTTCAGTTATAAATGTGGCAAGGAGGTTTCTTAGGAAGCTGTGGTAGTGATCTGATGGTCTCAAGGAATGGAGCTGGGGAAGATGGAAGCTACAATAAGGATATCAAAACTCTAGGGCTTGAAGTTGTACTTGAAAATTGACAGTGCAGTCACTTTTGCTAGTAGTTTGAGTGTGGATGTATCTTCTAGGTTTTTTTTTGTTGTACATTTGTTTGTTTTTGTTTTCAGTATTAGGGAATTGAACCTAGGAAAGTGCTCTACCACTGAGCCCCTTTTTAATTTTGTATTTTGAGACAGGATCTTGCTCAGTTGTACGGTCTGTCTCTGGCCTCAAACTTGTGATCTTCCTGCTTCAGCCTCCATGGTTGCCGGGATTACAGGCATGTGCCGTGGTGCCTACCTTCTAGTTCTAATATTTGGATTTCTAACTTGCTTCAGTAGCCTATTATCTATCTTGGGTACTGATTCTGGTGTTTATTATTGCTTATTGTACATTCATTTCCATGTGACATGTAGCTCAGAGTACAGTGTTAGAGAAACAAAGGGGAAATTTACTCTTTCCAAGAATAAGCTAGTTTTGTGGTGTCCAATCCTATCAGATCTCTGAAGCTGAGCAAGGTTGGGCCTGGTTAGTACTTGGATGGGAGACCTCCTGGGAACACCAGGTGCTGTTGGTTTGGAAGAAGGACCTGGCAACCCACTCCCCCCAAAAGCAATCTGCCATTGAAAACCCTATAAATAGCAGAAAAACATAACAATAATGTTTCTCGCCTATTGTATGTAGGGTCGGACACCCACCTAACAACAACAACAGTTTTGTAGCCTTAGACTAGGCTTATATTTTTAGAGGGTGCCTCACAAAAAATTAATATACTATGGGCTGTAGGTCATTCTGGGAAACAGATTTGCTGAGAGCTCAGTACAAACACATCATCACTGAAATACATGAGGCACATTACGCTAAACTATTTCCTAAGTATTAGGGATTGATGGGAAGTCAGTAGCATTAAGACTCATTGCCCTAAACAGAGCTTTGATGTACACTGTTTTTTGGGGGGAGGGCAGTACTTGGGGATTGAATTCAGGGTCTTGCACATGCAAGGCAAATGTTCTACCACTGAACTCTACCCCAGACCCTTCACTTTTATTTTATTTTGAGACAGGGTCTCTTTAAGTTGTACAGGCTGTTTCTGGCCTGAATTCACCATCCTCCTGTCTCAGCCTCCCAAGTTACTAGAATTACAGGTGTATACAGCATTGCTGTTGTTGTTGTTAGGTGCCATCGAATTGTTATCCAACTTGCGACCTTACGTACAACAGGTGAAACACTTTATCAGTGCTTCTCTGCTATTCATAGGGTTTTCAACAGCAGATTGATATTTTGGGAGCAGGTTTCTAGGTCCTTCTCCCAAGCCTACAGAGTTTGGTGTTCCCAGGTGGTCTCCCATCCAAGTACTAACCAGGCCCGTCCCTGCTTAGCTTCCCAGATCTGACGGGATCAGATGCCACAGTGCTACGGCTGCAGGCATATTCAGGGTAGTCTTGGCTATTTCCTGTTTTTATATATTTGAACTAGAAATATAGCTGCAGCATTCCATCCGATACAGATTTCTTTCTTTCTTTTATTTTTCCCTCAAACAGATGTCTATGTTAACTAAGGTGTATTATAAAAGGGCAGCTGGTCAAAGTCATTCATTTTCTGTAGACTTTACATAATTTCTTGAACCATTTGGTAGTCCTGAATGTTCAGGGAATGAGAAAGTCAGAGGCATTTTGAGGACTGGGCATGATAGGCATACTTTACTGTGGAGGAAATTTTATCTGCTCTGCTTAGTTTTGGAGGGGACCTACAGAAGAACAATCCCATGCTTCCTTGGAACAGATTGGGTTCCCTTATTGTACAGTGCTCCAGGAAGGACTTTAATGTGTTCAGTTAGGTATCTCACTCACCCTTTTCAGTACCATATCAGAGGTATTGTGCCAGCTTTCTCCTGGGGAATCAGAAAGGTCAAATCTTGCTTACATAGCTACTAGAAGCATGGGATAAGAACCCTGGTGGCAAAAATGGCATCAACATCAATTGGCCAACACTGGTCACACTGTTGGTGTTTTTTGCTTGAAGAGCATTGATGAAGATGGTGTTGAAGGAGTAGAATTAATAAATTAAAAGTGGCTGTATTGGCTGAGGGTGCAAAATAACTTTGGAGGAGCCTGACAGTTGAAAAAAGCAGTCTATGGTGTTGGAAGCAACAGTTGTAATGGCAATGTTGAAGGGGCACAGTAGGTGGCTGGAGTGCCATCACTTGGCACAGTAAGGTCCTTGAGCAACTGCACATTGTTGAGAAATAACAGGGACCATGAGAGCAGGAAAGGAGGATATCCCCATGAATTGTTAGACTAGTTTCTTTTGCTATTATGATTTACTCTTAAATCTAAATGTAAGCATTGGGGCAGTGGTCATTGTTATGGTTTTGTTAAATATATGAAATGTCCATAAATTGCTTGTATCTAGGCTGGATTTATGTTCCTTGAGTAATAGGTAGAAGCAGGTTTTAAGCAAATCACTGGAAATTGCAGAAAAAATTACAATATGTCAAGTGATTTAAGTTGTCAGTAAAGATCAGGGATTAGTTTGAGTTACTGAATTTCATGCTTAGTTTTCTTTTTCACCAAATAAAACTAGAAAACAGAGGTTAGCTGTTACTCTTACTTTACTACTTCTGTTCTTGATTGAAACTGACATGTCTATGTGGACCACAAAGAATACAAAGTACAGCTATATTCTTGCTTCTCTAAAGAATTGCATAAAATACAATTAAGACCATCCACCTGTTTCCATTTGTTTTACATTCTGATGCTCACAAGGAAGGGTATGTGCTGATTTTTTGTAGAGGATAGTTTTGGTAATGATTCTTCATCCCACTGGAATACATGCATATACTGATTATATGTAAGGTGTACTACATGTCAGACACTGTCTTGGTGGTTGAGATATATTACTGAAAAAGACACGCAAGAATCCCTACACCAGAATTTACATTTTTAGTAGGAAAAGGCAGGCAGTGGATAGTCACATAGTAAATATGTGAGTTATAGTGTGTTAGAAGGTGGTAAGTGCTGTACCTTGATGGGAAGTGGAACAGGGTTGGAGGCAAGATTGTCACCTTAAGTTCAGATTCGGCCTCATAGAGACAGCATTTGAACATTTCTTTGCAAAAAGAAAAAGTATAACTGAAGATATCTGGAGTAAGAATTTTGTGGAAAGAAAGGGTAGCCCATGCAAATAAGTATTCGTGCAACAGTAAGAAGTCAAATGTCTGACCATGTGCAACATGCTGCATCAGGCCTCTAACTGAGGGAAGTGAGGACTCTTTCCTCATTCAACAGTAAGTGACTTCTCAGCCCCAAATACTTTGCTAGGCTTTTGAGAAGATAAACATGTTTTCTGACCTCTCAGAGCTTACAATTTATTAGGGAAAACATACACTAGATACAAAAACCTTAATGATAACCATGAGAATATTTCCAAAAAATAAGGATGTCATGCAGGAATGTGACTTAACCTGGTACTAGCCTTGATTTTCTTGAGGAAATAACTAACAAAATGTAAAGAATAAAGAAGTGCAAACGAGGCTAAGGAGGAGTGAGTTCCAGGTAGAGGAACTAACCTGGACTGGAAGAATCAAAGCAGTATGTTAGGCCAGGAAGTTTATGGAAGTAGAAACAAGTTCATGTAACTTGGCCATGAAGAATAGGAAAATTAACCAAATGGTTCAAGAAATTATGTAAAGTCTACAGAAAATGAATGACTTTGACCAGTTGCCCTTTTATAATACACCTTAGTTAACATAGACATCTGTTTGAGGAAGAGGAATAGGAATAGGAAAATAGGACTCAGTTTATGCAAGTCCTTAGGCTGCATTGAAGAAGCTGGATAATGTTCACCAGGCCAAAAAAGACATGAATGAGTTGTGCAGAAGTGCAGGCAATGTAAGAAGAGCAGCTAATTGTGAATCAGCACACCTGGGTTCTAGTTCTGGCTGTGATACTAACTTACTTGCATTACTTGGACAAGTGAATAAAATCTCCAAGCCTCATTTATTTTACATAGCCATATTTATATTCATATCTATATTTATATATCTCTCCATATTCATTTCCATGTCTAGAACTATTCACTAGATTACATCCTCTGCAAAATAGCATATTAGCTTGAATATTGACCCCTGTAAAGATATGATGAAGTTGTAACCCCAGTATCACAGAATGTGACATTATTTGAAAACAGAGTCATTGTGGACATAATTGGTAGTGTTAAGACTGGGTCATACAGAGTAGAGCGGGCTCTTTATACAATACAACTGATGTGAGGTGGGAATCAAGATGGCAGACAGATAACACACACCTTCTGTTCCGGAGCAATAAGAAGCCTCGATTAGTGGTTTAAAAATCAAATTGAATAAATAGAAACAGAGATAATTTAGTTTGAGAGATAGAGAATGAAACTAGGCGTGCACTGAAATCAAGGATTAGGCTTCAGAGGAGCTACACAGTGGTCAGCAGTGGGACCACCGCCATTTCGCCATCACACAGACAGAGGATAGAATCCCAGAGACTTGGAGGGGATTTCGTGCACACGCACCCACGGGCCCGGACCCAACACGGAGTGCAACCTTGGCAGCACACTCTCACCACGCCTGCAGGACACAGACTGCAGATCCTAGGTGAGTCACCATGAGGGGGCCCACAAACGCCCTCCATAGCGGCCGCGGAGCAAACGGGAAGCCGGTGCCAGCGATCTGCGTCTAGAGCTGCGTCTCCCCTCCCTTCTGTTGCGGCAGGTCAGGCCTACGGTCTCGAACTCCACAGAAAATTGGGCACACATATGCCTGGATCCCAGATACATCAGAGGTGAGACCAAATCACCCCACTGTGCTGTGGAGAGGTCTGGGGCTTGTGGAGGCAGCTAAGTCGCGCACGGCCAGGGAGCTCCTTTTCGGCGGAAACTGGCGGAGCAGTTCACCGCCAGCAGAGAAGTTCTGAGCGGGACTACAGCACAGGACAAGGTAGTGGGGACGAAATCTCTGATTTGGGGAATTGGTGCCCGATCTACGTGGGACAGGGAGAACTTCAGGGAAGACCCCACAGGTTCCACTGCCTCTCGAACAGTACAGTAGTCATGAGTGTTTCATGGAACAGTCTCTTTGGGCACTCGGGGCCCCAATTAAGTCCAGATTGTTATGAAGAGCTTGGCTATATGGACCCAATGAGACCGATGGTTACTGCGGATTGTGTGGAAATACTGCCACCCTGAGCTCTATTGGGAACATTGCACCCTGCATTATAGAATCCACCTGGTTGAACTGGGTGTAATAATTAGTTCAGACTCCATCCTCAAGATAATATGTTTTTACTGTTAACAGGGTCTTGAGCCTGCTTCCTTTGTGGACTGACACTCTGTGGCCCCAGCCCATACATTTTTTGCTTTTTGAGATAGGCTCTTGTTGGGCTGCACAGATTTTGGGCTTGAGACTCTCCTGCCCCCATCCCGCAAGTCACAGGGATTCCAGGCATCCTTCACTGCACCTGACTGCAAGAGTTGTTATATGTATGGGGGAGAGTCTATGCGTGAGGTCTGGAATTTTATATTTTATTCTATTTTTTCTCTTTTTGTATTTTACTTTTTTAAAATTTTTATCTTAATTTTATTAGTACTATAATTTTTTTTTCTTT